>CM053337.1:14048410-14085708 GCA_028583605.1 Dastarcus helophoroides | reverse complement strand
TGTAAAATAATCAGCCGGTGTGATGACAATCTAAACTAAAAACTTAAAAAATGATTCAACAAAAAAATGGAAGAAAAAATGCTTATGTAACAAGTGGTTCAAAAATGTTCCCTCCTGGTGTTTCGCAATAACCTAATCTGTCGTAAAATTCAGTTCTTACGCGTGCCAACATCTCAGGAGAAATATTATCTAGGACTTCTACAATTCGATCCCGTAAATGGTCTAAATTACATGGTCTTTCTTGTACGTGGGTTAAGAAATGTCCATCGACATCAACTTTTTCTCTCATAGACTCACAAAACTCAAGACGTTTGTATCGATCTTCAGGAAATATTTCTTAGGTTTCAGAAACTTTATAACAGTTGTACCTATTTCTATTTCGCACTGTTCGCGATGGCACATTAACTTCTTCTGCGATCTGTTCACTAGAACGTTGATTGAATACATAAAATGCTCACGACACGTTTCAAGTTGAAGAGTAAAAAATATAACGGTCACGACTTTAAATAAAAGTTCGTTCGAAAATACAAGATTTCTAGAAAAATCCGATTTCGTGATTAAAGTGGAAATATGAAGAGAAGAATAAACTTGTAAATTTACAATTCGAAATGTTGAGAAAAAGTTATGATTTTAAAAATAAAAAGAGATTTTCCACACGTCTATAAAAAGTTGAAATTACTAGAATAATAAACATTTTGTTAAAAAAATGTCTCGAATTTTCCAATTTAAACGCGAGTTATTGGAACAATTTAAAAAAAATAAAATTTTGAATCGAAGGAAAAAAAGTAGCAAGTTTAACTTGAAATTTTGAAAACATTTTTGTAAATAAATTTAATTTTTTTACTTTAAATTCTAACTTTAAATTAACAATTATTATTATTTCTCTTTTTCCTAAAATGTTGACTTCAAATTGAAAATATTCAATTAATAACGAGTTGTAAATTAAAAGGATAAATTTCACGGTTTTTTTTTTAAATTTGGAGTTATTTCTTAAAATTTACTGCATTCGTTTAGTAATTTCTAATTTTTTTAAAAATTTGAAAATTTTGAACAGTATATTTCAAGTTAAAGATGAGAATTTGGCTTAAAAATTCGAAGTTAATAAAATGTCTTAAACTCTATAAGAAAAAGGTGTTTTGTCAAAGTTTCATAATTTAAAAGTGTATTCATTGAAGTGAAACTTAAGAAACCTGGGTATAGAAATCAGTCCAATTGCCATCCCATCACGCGGCGACCTTGGACATATCAATAAGAGAAAATAATTATTGTTTGACTTTGGTGTAGATCTTGGATAAATGACCAAAACCATAAAGAACTCTGTTTTCCCCTGCCAAAGTGTAATACTTTTACTCAGAGGTTTTACTATTGACCACTAGGTACCAAGCACTTCCTTAACAACGTTTTGGAGTATGCATAGAGAAAAGTGGTATACGCATTTTGTCATAAGCTATATATATCTAATATGTATTCAATCAACGCGACAAGTAAGTACTAAAACATTCACAGGCGTCGAGGCGAGTGACTCTTAGTACTACCACCTATTGGTCCATAGCGAAACTATTGCCATCGCCAACAATGTCGTATGCAAGAAGAATGCAACCTAGACTACAAATTCATGCAGCCATCCAGGCGTGTATATGCCAGTTTTTTATGGAAAATTGTTTTAGTTTTGCTCAATTTTAAAAACAGAAATTTTTGTTATTAATTTGTTTTTAATTCGAGGGTTATTTCGAAATTTTTCCAAAAAAATGTAAATTTAAAAAGAAAAACTTTACCACTTTTAAAAAATAAAGCTAAAATTATCAGAAAAGCAGTTTTTTAAGAAAAATTGAATTTAAAATGGTCGACATTTTCAATAATTTTGGGAATGTGAATAAAAGACGAATTTTTGGAAAAATATCGATATTCAAAATAAATTGCGGATTTTTTAATTAAGTTTTCAAAAAAGCTGAATTTTTTGAATATTGGAGAAAATTTAAAATTATCGAATAAAGTTGAAATTTTGAAACCCTAAAATTTTGAAAAAAGTCGAAATATTCAATAGTTCAAGTTTAAAAAGAATCTTTTCTATTAAGTCGAAGATTTACTTGGAAATGTTTAAAAAATATATAAATAAAATTTTTAAAAAAATTTAAACTTTTCAAAAAAAAAGTCAAGTTTTCAAAAAGAGCCGAAACTTTGAAAAAAAAGTCGAAGTTTTGAAATGGAGCCGAAATTTACGAAATATCAGTCGAAAATTTCAATAAATGGTTTTAAGTTTTCTTCAATTTGTTTAACATTTCTTCGGCCCAGTTTGGAAATATTTAAATTTTTATGGTTTGTTGACAATTTTATAAACAGTTTTTGAAATGCGACTACGTGATATTTAAATTTATTGAAAACGTCACCTCATGACAGTTTACAAATTAAAAGGTTAGTTTATTTTACATAGAAAAGGAAAAATGAAAAATAGGAGACCAAAAATTAGATATGGAAAAAATAATTTTTTTTTTTTATATTTAAAAAAAATTTTTATTTTTAAGTATTTATTCCCCATTGTTCCCTTTCCATGTTATGCACTGCTGACGAGCTCAAATGAGAGCGAAACGTCGATGTCCAGTGCTACAACCTCTTTTATGTATTTTTTTGTATTTTCCTAATTTATCAAAAAAACAAAATTTTTATTTTTTCCATATCTAATTTTTGGTCTCCTATTTTTCATTTTTCCTTTTCTATGTAAAATAAACTAACCTTTTAATTTGTAAACTGTCATGAGGTGACGTTTTCAATAAATTTAAATATCACGTAGTCGCATTTCAAAAACTGTTTATAAAATTGTCAACAAACCATAAAAATTTAAATATTTCCAAACTGGGCCGAAGAAATGTTAAACAAATTGAAGAAAACATAATATTTCCGGTCAATAAGGGTCTACCATGAAGAATAAATGGTTTTAAGAAATGTCTGACTTATAAAAAATCACAACTTTCAAGTAAATGATCGACAGTTTGCAAAAAATGTTAAAATTTTGAAAATAGTTGAAATCAAAAATATAGTAAAAATTTTTAAGTTTTCCAAAAAGTTTAAATTTTGGAAAATAACTAAAATTTTGAAGAATTCGAACATTTGAAAAAGGCCGGAATTTTCAACAAAGTGGGAATTAAAATAAAGTCGAAAATTTCAAAGAAGTGCAGATTTAAAGAAAAGGTTAAAATTTTCAATAAAGAAAGTCGAAATTTGTTGTCAAGGTAAACATTTTCAAAATCTTTTAAATGTCCAAAAGAAGTCAAAGTTTTGGAAAAGAAGAAATTTTCAAAAAGAAAAGGTCGAAATTTATGGTCGAAATTAAAAAAATATCAAAACTTGCAAAGGATTTGAGAATTTTTATCGAATTTACGAAATAATTCGAAATTTTAAAAAAATTTAAATTTTGAATAGTTGGGAAATTTGCACTCGACTTTTCAATAAAAATCAAAATTTGCGAAACCGGAATATTGAAAACAAGTGAAAATTATCAGATAGATCGAGGTTTTCAAAAATCGAAATATTGAGAAAAAATATTGGAAAAAGTTTAAATTTTTAGTGGTTAAAATTTTGAATCAAAATGGAACATTTTTTTTTAAAGTTGAAATTTTAGATCAAAAAAATTAAAATTTAAGATTTCGTAATATTTCAAAATTTTCAAAGAAATTGAAATTTTCAGAGAATTTTGAAAATTAAGAAATAGCGAGATTATCAACAACAAAAAAATTAAAAAATAATCGAAACTGCAAAAAAAGTCGAAATTTTGAAAAATAGTTGACATTTTAATAAAAACCAGTCAAAGTTATTAAGAATTGAAATTTTCAATAAAAAAATCATAATTTTCCAAAAAAAAATTATAAACAAAGATGAAATTTAGAAAAAAGTCGAAAATTTAAAAAGTCTAAAGTGCAGATTTGAAAAAAATTACATTTTGAGAAAAAGTAATAATTTTCAAATGGTAAAAATTAAATTTTGCAATACAGTCGAAATTTGGAAAAAAAATCCAACCTTTCAAAAAACGCGACATTATCAAAAGTTTTCATTGTCAGAAAATCTAAAGTTTTCGAAAAGTAACGTTTTGAAAATGTCGAAATTTTCAGTCGAAATGTTAAAAATTCTAAAATATTAAATATTGTCGCAGCATCCCCTTTAGTTTTGGCTACGAGCCGCCACTGGTAAAACCTAGAATGTTCTCGTAATTGTTTTCTTTTTATAAAATTTCTAAAAATATCTTTCAAAATTTCCAGATAAATGCAATAAAGGCTTTAATTTTTTACCAGAAGTTCGACCACATTACAAGGAAATGGCAAATTTTAATAAATATGCCAAAATTTACATTGAAATAAAAAAACGTCGATTTTTTCAGAAAATATCGAATTTCTAGAAATTGCGAAATTTCAAAAAAAAAACCAACGAATATTTAGAAAATTCGAAATTTTGTGAAAGTCATGTTTGATAAAAGAATATGAATAAATGCGAAGTTTCAAAAAAGTTCATTTTTTTGGAAAATACGAAATTTGAGAAAAAAGTTTAAATTTCGAAAGAATGTATCAAGGAAAAGATGAATTTCGAAGAAAATGAAATTTTCTAAAAAAATTCCCGCGGTTGAATATAAATTTTTCATTTGCTGCATGATCCAGGGGGAGTCCCCTATTCTAGCTACGCCTATATATTTCAGTGAAAATCTTTTTAAAAAAATTGCCACCACCATGGTCCGGGACGGCTACAAGGACGCCGGCTACGAATACGTTATCATAGACGACTATTGGATGGATCGTGAAAGAGATGAAAACAACAAATTGCAAGCCGACAAGACAAGGTTCCCCAATGGAATCAAAGCACTAGCGGATTTTGTAAGATTTTCTGTATTTATGCGGCGCCACATATCGACTTGGGGGTTTCAGGTGCATGCAAAAGGGTTAAAGTTGGGAATTTATGCGGATTATGGTCCTCTTACTTGCTCTAATTATGCGGGAAGCATGTATCACTTAGAATTGGATGCGAAAACTTTCGCCGAATGGGAAGTTGATTACTTAAAATTAGATGCGTGTTACGCTTCTACTGAAGATATGGAATCAGGTTTGGGTAAAAGTGAAGATATATTTAGGGATCAAAAGGTATTTTCGTTTAAGGTTACGCCACTATGAGTAAATGCTTGAATGCGACAGGTCGACCAATCGTCTTTTCTTGCACTTATCCAGCTTATATGGAAGCTGAAGGAAAATGGGTAATATTTTCACTAGTTAGCTTTGCGATTTTAGTTACATCGTTACTAGTTACACCTGTTTGTTATTCCCATATTGCTTCATGTTACATCATACATCTGGTTGTTGCTCCCATATTGCACTGAATTTTTCGAAATCGGCTGTGGAATCCGTATAGAGTTTTCTTTTGCAAAATTAGTTTTGTTTAGGTCGATTACCAACTTGCTGGGAAGTACTGCAACCTGTGGAGGAATTACATAAATATAAACGATTCTTGGTCGGACGTTTTGAACATCATGGATTGGTATACCAGGAACAATTATAAACTCCTTCCAGGGGGACCAGGCCGCTGGAACGACCCTGATATGGTAACAACTACAAATTTTTTTTATTGTATCGTTTTTCATTACGACGTTAGCATTGGTATTTCGGCTCATTATAGTGTTAGATTCTCTTAAAAATATTTAAGCTTGGCGGCTGATCTATTAACAGAACAGAGTTACGCATGAACAGTTTAAGTGGTTTTACGACATCTAGCTCTTCGTACACGCAGTCGATACGGAAGACCCACGCATCAATGACTGATTGTTCGATGCTCCTATTTGCTTTAATGCGCCAAATTCAAAAGATATATAAAGTTTCTAACATCAGGTGTGGGGCTAACGTGTCGTTTTTGTGCTTATAAACTTTTATTGTGAATGGAAGTTATGCAACTTCTAGATTTTGGCATTTCTCAGATTTGATTCAGATGCTTGGTTGGTGAGCACCGAGGGGTGTAAAAATAAGTTTGGTTTGTCTGACAGAGAATCTAACAATAGGCAATTTCGAACTCAGAAAAAAGTGAGATCTTACTATTTTTTATAAACTAGGAAAGTTAGAAGAATTCGAGTTGAAATAATCTAACACAGATCTTAGCTTATTATAGGCAACTTCTTCCTTTCTTCCTTTCTTCCTTTCTTCCTTTCTTCCTTTCTTCCTTTCTTCCTTTCTTCCTTTCTTCCTTTCTTCCTTTCTTCCTTCCTTTCTTCCTTTCTTCCTTTCTTTCTTTCTTCCTTTCTTCCTTTCTTCCGTTCTTCCTTTTTTTTTTCTTCCTTTCTTCCTTTTCGACATTAGTATTTCAGCTCATTGTAGGCAATGTCGAGCTTTCTTCTCTCTTCTCTCTTCTCTCTTCTCTCTTCTCTCTTCTCTCTTCTCTCTTCTCTTTTCTCTCTTCCCTCTTCCTTTCTTCCTTTCTTCCTTTCTTCCTTTCTTCCTTTCTTCCTTTCTTCCTTTCTTCCTTTCTTCCTTTCTTCCTTTCTTCCTTTCTTCCTTTCTTCCTTTCTTCCTTTCTTCCGTTCTTCCTTTCTTTTTTTCTTCCTTTTCTTCCTTTTCGACATTAGTATTTCAGCTCATTGTAGGCAATGTCGAGCTTTCTTCTCTCTTCTCTCTTCTCTCTTCTCTCTTCTCTCTTCTCTCTTCTCTCTTCTCTTTTCTCTCTTCCCTCTTACTTTCTTCCTTTCTTCCTTTCTTCCTTTCTTCCTTTCTTCCTTTCTTCCTTTCTTCCTTTCTTCCTTTCTTCCTTTCTTCCTTTCTTCCTTTCTTCCTTTCTTCCTTTCTTCTTTCTTCCTTTCTTCCTTTCTTCCTTTCTTCCGTTCTTCCTTTCTTCCTTTCTTCCTTTCTTCATTTCTTCCTTTCTTCCTCTGTTGCTATTTTTATTAGATAGGATATAGAAGAGCTCGAATTGCTATAATCTAACCAATGAACTCTATAAGTCTCTTATTTAGATTTCACTAAATCTAACACAGATATTAGCTTATTATAGGCAACTTTGGACTCAGCTACGAGCAAGCGAAGGTCCAAATGGCAGTTTGGTCGATCATGTCAGCCCCGCTGATCATGTCTGTGGATCTTATGAATATCGACCCAAAATTCCGCGAGATTCTCCTCAATGAGCACGCCATTAGAATCAACCAGGACCCATTGGGAATCCAGGGAAAGTTTATCTTTTCGGTAATGTTCTATCTGGTGATCGTCTCTATAATTTCACTTTGGGAGTTTGTTTACAGCTAAATGATGTCGAATATTGGGGGAAACCATTACGGACTTCAAATAATGGAACCGGCTATGCATTTGCGATAATCAACAGAAGCACGGAAGGTTACAAACCCCAAATTGTGACCTCTTTGACCAATCTCCACGTCAAAACCTCTGGGTTGTATAAAATAGAGGTATTTTCACATTTGGTTCTTGTTTTGGTCAATTATGTCAATCATTTTTTTTCCATTTTGGCAATATTTTGTATAGTTTAGATTTCAATTTTTAAGTAACTAGTGTTGGAATAATCGAAGGATTTTCAGAATCGAATACATTGAATTCGAATACTTTTGAGAATCGAATAAGTATTCGAATACAAAGAATCGAATTATGGGATAATAAAATACCTACTAGAAAAATTGTCTCGGCGGCCTATTCGAGGCATGTGGTGGCGAGATATGACTTTCGATTTCACTACTTCCGTACCTATGCCCATAATTGGTAATTTCCTAATTGAATGTATATAAATTTCTTAATATAAATAAATCTTAAAGCTTTAGAATTCACATACGTATCTTTAACTTTGATTGGATTCGCATATTGGAACTGTATTTCCAGATATTGCTAAATTTCATTATTAAAATTGAGAGCCAGATTTTAAAAAGTACTTAAGCATTTCGTTATTTAATAATTTTATGAGAAAGATGAAGACATAAATTAAAAATTAGATACATATTCGAATGCAGGAGTGGGCGAGCATAATGCGTAACCAACCATCCCGAATAAAAATGATCTCGAATCAGTGGCGGCTAGTAGCTAAAACTGGAGGGGTTGCTGCGATGGTGTTTGTGTGTTAAAATTGTGTAAAAGCAAATGAGTTCAGAAAATTAATAACAAATCAGCTCTGTTGCTTCTCAATGAACCTCCAATAGAAACCTCAACTTCAGGAAAAAAGGCAAAATTCGGGGAAAAATTGGAATTTTGTGATTAAACAA
Source organism: Dastarcus helophoroides (assembly GCA_028583605.1). Classification (NCBI taxonomy): domain Eukaryota; kingdom Metazoa; phylum Arthropoda; class Insecta; order Coleoptera; family Bothrideridae; genus Dastarcus; species Dastarcus helophoroides. The sequence continues at coordinate 14,077,493 of CM053337.1, read as the reverse complement.
TAAATTTTATCTGTTTTTTAGAAACTTTCCTGAGCTTGAAATATATTTTTTTTAAATAGATATTTTTTTTTCTTTTTAAACATAAACTTTTTCAAAAAAATGTCGAATTAAAACTCAAAATTAAGAAATAGTATCTATTTTTAAAATTGTTCGAAGTTTTGAGACAAATTTCGAATAATCATTTGGAGTTCAATTACAAATACATTCCCAAAATGTGAATTTTAATCACAATCGACTTCACGCTGAAATATTTGATCTTTGAAGTTTCTCTGGGAACTTTAAAATTACTAGAAAAAATTTAAATTAGAACATTAAATTGTTAATTAATTTAATATTTTGACTATTTTTAATTTCGAAATTTCGACTTTTCTAGAAATGTTGACTCATTTTTGAAAATTTCAATAAGTCCTACTTGAAAAGTCGAAATTTTGAGAATATTTTTGACAATTAATTTATTCCTTATTATTTATTACTTTTTTCAAAAATTTTATAAACCAATAACAAATTTCTAGAAATGTTGTCTGCTTTTTCTCCAAATTTTGAGCTTAATCTTTAAATTTCAATATATTTTTTATCGCAATTTGAAGGACTTGACAATTTCAAGAATAAATTTAACAAATAAAAATAACAGTTCAAGAAAAATTGGAAATTTCGATTCAGAATTTTCTTCGGTTCTACAATAGTGGTAAGTTTTTTTTAGTGAAATATTAAATCGCAAAAAAGTTGAAATTTAGAAGGTTCATTTTTTTTTGAAATTCAGCATTTATGTCAAAATTGAACTTTTTTTTTAATTTCTTCGTTTTTTCCCCAAAATGTTGACATTCTTAGAGAAATTTCAGGGTTTTTTTTTTAAATATTTTTTGTCAAAATTTGTATATAAAGAATAGATAAAAGCAATCACTAAACACGTACTTAATCGATTTTAAAAATGTGAACCCCAAGCGGGGTGAAAAACGATATTTAACTGAACATTCAAATTTAAAATTTTCTTTTACAAGCCAAAAATTGGGTTTTGGAAAACAATTTTGCTCGAACAAGGCAACTTTGAAAAGGTCGAAATTGTCGAAAAACTTTTAAAAACAGAATTTTCAAAACAAGACGCAAGGGGCAATTGCAAAATATCATCACTTTCTTTTATAAGCTAAAAATTAGGTTTGCAATTTTGGCTCAACAAGACAAAATTTTGAAATGTTGAAAGTTTCGACAAAAATTGAAAATTTCCTTAATTAACATTTTGAAAAACTGTTTTAAAAAAGTCGAAATTTTTAAAAAGGGTCGAATAAAATCAAGACAAAATATTCAAAAAGGTCCAGATTTTCAAAAAAATCGAAATTTTCACAAAATGTTTCAAGTACAAGTCGAAATTCAAAAGAAAAGCCGAAATTTCGAAAATAATTCGTAACTTTCAAAGGAAAAGTCAAAACCTCGAGAAAAGATCGAACATTTAAAAAATAATTGGAATTTTAAATAAAAATAAAAATCATCGAAAATCAAAATATTTCAAATTTTGAAAAATCGAAATTTTCCAAATTTTGAAAAATCGAAATTTACCAAGTTTTGGAAAATCGAAATTTTCTAAATTTTGGAAAATAACACCACATCAGAATAGTCGATATTAACAAGAAAAAAAATATTAAAATTCCTGAACAAATTTGAAATAAAAATCGAATTTTCAAGAAGGGTAGAATTTTGAAAGATTCAACATTTAAAAAAATATTAACTTTCCACAAAAGTAAATATTTTCATAAAACCGTAGTTTTTAAAACAGTGCGATTTTTTGAAAATTTCAAACTTTTCAAAAAAAGTTAAAATTGAGAAAACGATCAAATTTTTGAAAACAGGTCAAATTTTAAAAAATAGATTGTAAAATGTGGACATTTTTGAGGTTGAGATTTTGCAATTAAATCAAAAATGTCAGAAGAAGCGAAATTCTCACAAAAAGTCAAAATTTCTAGGAACATACGAACGAAATTCTTAACAAAAGTGGAAATTTTCAAATGAAGTCGAAATCTTGAAAAAGGTCAAAATTTTAAAAGATTCTAATTTTCGTTGAAAGAAAATCGAAATCTCGAGAAAAAATTTGAAATATCTGTGCAAAAAAAAACGAAATTTTAGGAAAATAATCCATCGGCTATTACTTTTAAAATAAAGCAAAATGTGGAAGCAATGGAAAATTTTCTCAACACTTTTTCGTTTCTTTCCAAAATCTTGACATTTTTATAGAAATGTGAGGATTATTTTCTAAAAGTTGTTAGTGAAAATTATAAAATGAACTTTAAAATGTCAAAATCCCGTAAAAAAACCTAACATTTTTAAAGCAAATTAAAGGAACATAAAAAATCAGAAGTTGAAATTTCCAGAAAAAATTTTAAGAACAAAATTTGCTGGAAAAGTAGAAATTTCGAGAAATTTTGTTTATATAATATATTTAGAAAAATATAAATTTTTTCAACAAAAAAAAGTAAAAATATTAGAAAAACCTAAAAATTTTTTCACAATACAGTAGAAATTGCGAAATCAGGTAAAAACTTGAAGATTTGGTATTATTCTTTTTTTTTTTCAGGGAAATCATAATGCGAAAAGAGTTGGATACAGATTGTTGCTTGAAATTTTCATTATCTTCTCAAAATGTTGACCCTTTTAGAAAAATTTAACCTTTTTTTTCAAAACTCAATTCTTTCTCGAAATACTGATTTCTTTTTCAAAAGTTTTACAAAAGTTAGTTCTTAAAAAGGAGTTTTTGATCAAAATTAAAAATAAAAATAGATTTTAGCAGATCATAACATGAAAGGAAGGTAAAGTTTCTATAAAAGAAATCAGAGAAAATTTAAAATTTCTATTAAAATGTTTTCAAGGAAAAGTCTTCAAAAAAGACCAAACTTTTTAAGAAAAAACTCGAAAGCGGAACTGGGGGTGCTGCAGTTCATCAGTGCATATACGCGAGCCGCCACTGTCTGGAATAAAATACGCATTCAAAATGCATGTCTAAGATCTCGAATACTAGAATCGGGTACAGTATTCAACATCGGAGAAGTTAAGAATCGGATATGTAGCGTAGTTGGGAGACCGATTCTATTCACTACTCAGCATTCCAATATTTTGTTGTATCAGACTACCACAATCTCGAATACATATATTGTATTCGAATACATATTTTGTATTCGAATGCAAGCAAGTACCCGAAAACTTATGAATCATGCGATGATGAGATGTTGCTTGCGCGAGGCGAGAACCGATTCTATTCATATTCTCACTTCAACTCACGGAGTCTGGAAGTATTCGAATACTTCAGTTGAGAATCGGATGTATTCAAGATCTTGGCAGAATCGAATACATCTCACAACTTGTATTCGGATAGCCCAACACTAGTCAAGTAACATTTTTGAAATATCTGAAAATTCACTGACTAATTAATCTCATACAAAGAACCTGATACTGTTTGGAGCTCTTTAGGAAAACAGATTAGCTAAATATTTGAAAAATTGACAAATTTCGTTGATACCAGAGACTGTGTCGGTGTTGACTATTAAAAAATTTGAAAGCTCACTATCTTATACAAAAGATTGATTCTGTGTGGAAGTTTTCTGGGAAATGAAGTAATCAAATACTTGAAAGCTTCCTGACACTTTTTTTTACTTCAGGAACTGATACTCTCTGGCACTCTTCGAAAACTACTGAAATATTGAAAAACGAGTGATATTCTTGTAGTGTGGAAAGACTCCACCCCATAATTACGCCAACATTATTCTTTTTTCAGAACGTCTTCGAAAAAACTCTGCCTATTGTGGTCGAACTGGATGAACAAATAGTCATGAATATACCACCATCAGGTATGTTCTTGGAAAAAGTAATAATGATTTAATTTCGTATGGCTTTTTCTTCTTCCTGTCTTTTCCCAAAACTTATGAAAAAGTCAAACGAATGCAGCCTCAAAAATGTAAACTAATTTTTGTTTTTCATTAGGTGTCGTTCTCCTCCTGGTAACACCTTATAGCAGAAGCCCATTTTATGAAGCTGGAAAAATTTAAAGAATTGGAAATTCACTTTGATTGACAAAATGACGCGTTTCTTCCTATCTTTTCCATGTTTTGTATTTCAATTGAAGGAATCTTTTCTGTAATATATTTTTATAATTATTCTAAGTGACATTCTACCTGACCCCACTCACTATTTACTATTTTCATGCATGGACAGTACTTTTTTTAACATGTTACATATGGAAACTTTTAAAAGGTCAAATGTTTGAAAGTGTCGAAATTTTTGAAGTCAACGTTTTCAAAAGTCTAGAATTGAAAAATATACCAAAATGGGAGGTCGTAAAATTTTCATGACATCGCCAAGTTAAGAATTGAGAATTTGCATTTAAGTAAATACCAGTTAATTATGTGGAAAACAATTTCTGTTTTTACAGATGCAATTGTTCGAATTTCAACCACAAGCCATGCTAGTACATAATTAATGTAATATGATGATGGCTTTTACCAAATACCTAAGTACCGATATACTAAAAGGAGGATTTCCCGCCCTGAATTTTAAAAATGAGACGTGATACGATCATAAAATACTCACCGCGTATATTTTGTAGCTAATAGCAATATACTGCAGCTATCATTTTTATGAGTACTAATGTCGTGTCGCAGGTAATAATCTAATGCATTTAAAAATCATGCAAAAACTATATAAAATCAAGTTTTCTGATAACTAACAAAGAATACGCCTAGCTTTGAAAAGAAAAAATATTTGCGACAAAAAATTTAAAAAATCAAATTGGAATTTAAACTGATTTGTAATTCAAATAGCTTTGAAGTGGTTATAAATCAAAAATAAGCAGCTTTAAACATGTACGAGCTGATTTTAGTGTTGTGTGCCCTAATAGGACAAATCGCATCCCTAGATAACGGTTTGGCGCTTACCCCACCTATGGGGTGGATGCACTGGCAACGATACCAATGTCTCACAGACTGCGATGCTTACCGTGATGAATGCGTAAGGTAAAAACCATAGACTCTAACCGTTGAATGAACAGTATTGTAACGCAATGTAATAGTTAGAATATAATTGTAGAATTCAGTAAATAAAAAAAAGTTTCTAGAAGGTTCTGATAAGGGGAAAGCGGCCGTGATAACGAAACAAACGTCAGATAAGCATTCCAGAAATTTCGGCAAACGATAAGCCTTATCTGCCGAAAATTCTAGAAGCCGGGGGCCACAACTATAAAAGGCGGTCAGCTTTCCCTCTAGTAAGTCAGTTAGAAGTCAGTGTAGTTAGTGGGTTAGCAATTAATAAATAAGTAGTGAGTTACTGTTCAGTTGAAGTGTGTCGAGTTAATTTGGTAATAAAGTGGTGTAATTCACACGTGGTAATTTATTCGAACCGATAAAGCCCGGAGCAGTATTATTTACTTAACTGTCCAACATCTTTGGGTAAAACAACACAATGACGCTCAGTAACAAGACGCTCAGTAACAAGTTCTTACATTGTCTTCCAGCGAGAATCTTTTCAAAAAAATCGCCACCACCATGGTCCGAGATGGGTACAAGGACGCCGGCTACGAATACGTACGTCATCATAGACGACTGTTGGATGGCGCTTGAAAGAGACGAAAACAACAAATTGCAAGCAGACAGGCAAAGGTTCCCCAGTGGAATCAAAGCGCTAGCTGATTTTGTAAGATTTTGTATATCTAGGTGCTCATATATCGACTTGGGGGGTTTCAGGTGCATGCAAAAGGGTTAAAGTTGGGGATTTATGCGGATTATGGTACTAAAACTTGCGCTGGTTATCCGGGGAGCTTCAATTACTTAGAGCTGGATGCACAGACTTTCGCCGAATGGGAAGTTGATTACTTAAAACTTGATGGGTGTAGCGTTCCAAATGAATTTAGTCAAACAGTAGAATTAGGTTGGTTTAAAAGCGAAGGTCGATTTAGGAATTAATAGGTTCGTTTAAGGTTACGCCAATATGAGTTACTTCCTGAATTCGACAGGTCGACCCATCGTATTTTCTTGTAGTTATCCAGCTTACAAGGAAATGTATAGAAAAAAGGTAATATTTCCATATTCTGAGTTCTTATTTGGTTAATATTACGCGTTACTGGTTCACATAATTGTGAAGTTATAACAGTATTCAATTGAATACCTTATTCGTATAACTGATTGATTTAGGGTGCGATTCCTGATCTGCATTGTTTTTCTAACAAAACTAGAATATTCAATATCTCAAAGTTTCAAAACAGACAATTACGTAATAAGATTGGAAGTTGAAGCTAGGAGATCGTTTATGTGTAACAGAAATAGAGTAGGAGACAGAACAGACCCCTGAGGCACTCCTGCATCGCAAATGTCTCGGATGAGATGCCATCGACGACGACTTGAAGAGATCCCAATTAATCGTCTGTATCTGCTGTTACCTTAACCAATCTGAAGCAGCGATGGATAATGGTTTGTCGGAGAAAAAAGATGACACGAGGTTACTATCATCTACGTAGCTGTATATAAGATTGAAAGTTAAAGCTAAGAGATCGTTTATGTGTAACAGAAATAGAGTAGGAGACAGAACATATCCCTGAGGCACCCCTGCGTTAATCGCAAATGTCTCTGATAAAATGCCATCGACGACGATCTGAAGAGATCTCTCAACGAGAAAAATGGATATCAAATGGCAGAGTCGAGAAGGAAGACCATAAGATGTTAATTTTGCGAAAAGAGATTCGGCTTCTACTCTGATTTCGGCCGAAAACGAAACCGAAACATACGAAAATTGTACACGTACAATTGAAACAAAACAGTAACAAGCAACAACAATTTAGATGTTTAGCTACTGCTTTAACCACATTTACTGCCAAATTAGTTTAAGTTTAAACTTGAATTTTTGAAGTTTTTGAAGAATTTTATCTTTAAATTTCTAAAAAAGAGTAAACTTTTAGAAATTCAAATTTCGAAAAAAAAGTAGCCAACATTTTAGGTTCGAAGTAGTTTTAGAAAATAAAATGAGTTTTTAAAACGAAATCAAAGTTTTAAAAAAATCAAAAATCATCTTAAAAGTTCGACTTTTTTACAGAAATTTTCGAGTTTTGAGGGAAATTTTGACCTTCAACCTAAAATTTTTACTTTTTTAGAAGCTTCTCTAAAAAACTTGTAATTAAGAATTTTAAGTTTATCTGATTTATCAAAATTTCGTGTTGAACGTAATATTTGTGTCAATTTTGAGTCTTGCGAAATATGAACTTTTTTCTCGAAATATGGTGTTATAGCTTAAATTTTTTGGCTAAATAATTGTATTTCTTCATAAGGTATTTCTAAGAACTGACAGACTAAACCGGTGTGTGTAGGAGCATGCAGTTTAACATAGGTGTTGCCCGTAATACGTAGGTGAGCAACTTAAACTTGAAAACACTCCTTTTTAAAATTTCCATTAAAATCGAAACTTGATTAAATCTTGAATAGTTGATGCAACATTTTTAAAATTCTAAATTTAAAGTCGGATTCCTCAGAAAAGAAGCAAGTTAAAATTTTCAGGAATAGGTTATTTTATCAAAAAATCAAAGCGACAATAATTCGAAATTTAAAAGGTCAACATTTTCAAAAAATTAAAATACTCAAAGTTTTCGCAAAACGCGCGAAGCTTTGAAAAGAGTTCAAATTTAAAAAATAGTCGTAATTTTCAGAAAAATTCTAAATTTAACGATAGAAATTCGAAATGTTCGAAAAAATCGAAAATTCTGACAAAAGTTAGCAAATTTCATAAATCGAAATTTTTGAAAAAATCCAATTTATTCTTCAGAAAAAGAAGAAGGTTAAAGTTTTCAGGAACAAGTTATTTTATCAAAAAATCAAAGCGACAATAATTCAAAATTTAAAAGGTCAACATTTTCAAAAAACTAAAATACTCAAAGTTTTCGCAAAAAGTCGAAGCTTTGAAAAGAGTTCAAATTTAAAAAATACTCGTAATTTTCAGAAAAATTCTAAATTTAACGATAGAAATTCGAAATGTTTGAAAAAATCGAAAATTCTGACAAAAGTTAGCAAATTTCATAAATCGAAATTTTGAAAAAATCCAATTTATTCTTCAGAAAAAGAAGAAGGTTAAAGTTTTCAGGAACAAGTTATTTTATCAAAAAATCAAAGCTACAAAAATTCGAAATTTAAAAGGTCCTTATTTTCAAAAAAGTAAAAAAACTCGAAGTGTTCTCAAAAATTCGAAATTCTGAAACAAGTTCTAATTCCAAAAATAGTCATGACTTTCAGAAAAATTCGAAATTTAACGATAAAAAGTCGAAATGATCGAAAAAAGCGAAAATTCGGGAAAAGGTTCGTAAATTTCATAATTCGAAATTTTGTAAAAATCCAATTTATTCTTCAGAAAAAGAAGAAAGTTACAGTTTTCAGGAATAAGTTATTTTATCAAAAAATCAAAACTACAAAAATTTGAAATTTAAAAGGTCAACGTTTTCAAAAAACTGAAAAAACTCGAAGTTTTCGCAAAAAGTCGAAATTTTGAAACAAGTTCAAATTCCAAAAATAGTCATAACTTTCAGAAAAATTCGAAATTTAACGATAGAAAGTCGAAATGTTCGAAAAAATCGAAAATTCTGACAAATGTTCGTAAATTTCATAAATCAAAATTTTGAAAAAATCCAATTTATTCTTCAGAAAAATAAGAAAGTTTAAGTTTTGAGGAATAAGTTATTTTCTCAAAAATTCAAAGCTACAAAAATTTGAAATTTAAAAGGTCAACGTTTTTAAAAAACTAAGAAAACTTGAAAGTGTTCGCAAAAAGTCGAAATTTTGAAACAAGTTCAAATTCCAAAAATAGTCATAACTTTCAGAAAAATTCGAAATTTAACGATAGAAAGTCGAAATGTTCGAAAAAATCGAAAATTCTGACAAAAGTTCGCAAATTTCATAAATCGAAATTATGAAAAAATCCAATTTATTCTTCAGAAAAAGAAGAAAATTAAAATTTTCAGGAATAAGTTGTTTTATCAAAAAATCAAAGCTACAAAAATTCGAAGTTTAAAAGGTCAACGTTTTCAAAAAAATAAAAAGCTCGTAGTTTTCGCGAAAAGTCGAAATTTTGAATTTTTTGAAATTGTGAAAAAAGTTCAAATTTCAAAAAGTCATAACTTTCAGAAAAATTCGAAATTTAACGATAGAAAGTCGAAATGTTCGAAAAAATCGAAAATTCTGACAAATGTTCGCAAATTTCATAAATCGAAATTTTGAAAAAATCCAATTTATTCTTCAGAAAAAAAAGAAAGTTAAAGTTTTCAGGAATAAGTTATTTTCTCAAAAATTCAAAGCTACAAAAATTCGAAATTTGGAAACAAGTTTAAATTCCAAAAATAGTCATAACTTTCAGAAAAATTAGAAATTTAACGATAGAAAGTCGAAATGTTCGAAAAAAAGCGAAAATTCGGAAAAAGGTTCGTAAATTTCATAAATCGAAATTTTGTAAAAATCCAATTTATTCTTCAGAAAAGAAGAAAGTTAAAGTTTTCAATAATAAGTTATTTTATCAAAAAATCAAAGTTACAAAAATTCGAAATTTGAAAGGTCAACATTTTCAAAAAAACTAAAAAAACTCGATGTTTTCGCAAAAAGTCGATATTTTGAAACAAGTTCAAATTCCAAAAATAGTCATAACTTTCAGAAAAATTCGAAATTTCACGATAGAAAGTCGAAATGATCGAAAAAAGCGAAAATTCGGAAAAAGGTTCGTAAATTTCATAAATCGAAATTTTGTAAAAATCCAATTTATTCTTCAGAAAAAGAAGAAAGTTAAAGTTTTCTGGAATAAGTTGTTTTATCAAAAAATCAAAACTACAAAAATTCGAAGTTTAAAAGGTCAACATTTTCAAAAAAAACTAAAAAAACTCGAAGTTTTCGCAAAAAGTCGAAATTTTGAATTTTTTGAAATTCTGAAAAAGTTCAAATTCCAAAAATAGTCACAACTATCAGAAAAATTCGAAATTTAACGATAAAAAGTCGAAATGTTCAAAAAAGGCGAAAGTTCGAAAAATGCTTCGCAAATTTCATAAATCGAAATTTTGTAAAAATCCAATTTATTCTTCAGAAAAAGAAGAAAGTTAAAGTTTTCTGGAATAAGTTATTTTATCAAAAAATCAAAGCTACAAAAATTCGGAATTTAAAAGGTCAACATTTTCAAAAAAACAAATAAAACTCGAAGTTTTCGCAAAAAGTCGAAATTTTGAATTTTTTGAAATTCTGAAAAAAGTTCAAATTCCAAAAATAGTCACAACTTTCAGAAAAATTCGAAATTTAACGATAGAAAGTCGAAATGATCGAAAAAAGTGAAAATTCGGAAAAAGGTTGCGAATTTCATAAATCGAAATTTTGAAAAAATTCAATTTATTCTTCAGATTCAGAGTTCTTCACAAGAAGAAGAAGAAAGTTAAGGTTTTCAAGAATAGGTTAATTTATCAAAAAATCAAAACTACAAAAATTCGAAATTTAAAAGGTCAACGTTTTGGAACAACTAAAAAACTCGAAGTTTTCGCAAAAAGTCGAAATTCTGAATTTTTTGAAATTCTGAAAAAAGTTCAAATTCCAAAAATGGTCATAACTTTCAGAAAAATTCGAAATTTAACGATAGAAAGTCGAAATGATCGAAAAAAGTGAAAATTCGGAAAAAGGTTGCGAATTTCATAAATCGAAATTTTGAAAAAATTCAATTTAATCTTCAGATTCAGAGTTCTTCACAAGAAGAAGAAGAAAGTTAAGGTTTTCAAGAATAGGTTAATTTATCAAAAAATCAAAACTACAAAAATTCGAAATTTAAAAGGTCAACGTTTTCAAACAACTAAAAAACTCGAAGTTTTCGCAAAAAGTCGAAATTCTGAATTTTTTGAAATTCTGAAAAAAGTTCAAATTCCAAAAATGGTCATAACTTTCAGAAAAATTCGAAATTTAACGATAGAAAGTCGAAATGATCGAAAAAAGTGAAAATTCGGACAAAGGTTGCGAATTTCATAAATCGAAATTTTGAAAAAAATCAATTTAATCTTCAGATTCAGAGTTCTTCAGAAGAAGAAGAAAGTTAAGGTTTTCAAGAATAGGTTAATTTATCAAAAAATCAAAACTACAAAAATTCGAAATTTAAAAGGTCAACGTTTTCAAACAACTAAAAAACTCGAAGTTTTCGCAAAAAGTCGAAATTCTGAATTTTTTGAAATTCTGAAAAAAGTTCAAATTCCAAAAATGGTCATAACTTTCAGAAAAATTCGAAATTTAACGATAGAAAGTCGAAATGATCGAAAAAAGTGAAAATTCGGAAAAAGGTTGCGAATTTCATAAATCGAAATTTTGAAAAAATTCAATTTATTCTTCAGATTCAGAGTTCTTCACAAGAAGAAGAAGAAAGTTAAGGTTTTCAAGAATAGGTTAATTTATCAAAAAATCAAAACTACAAAAATTCGAAATTTAAAAGGTCAACGTTTTCAAACAACTAAAAAACTCGAAGTTTTCGCAAAAAGTCGAAATTCTGAATTTTTTGAAATTCTGAAAAAAGTTCAAATTCCAAAAATGGTCATAACTTTCAGAAAAATTCGAAATTTAACGATAGAAAGTCGAAATGATCGAAAAAAGTGAAAATTCGGAAAAAGGTTGCGAATTTCATAAATCGAAATTTTGAAAAAAATCAATTTAATCTTCAGATTCAGAGTTCTTCACAAGAAGAAGAAGAAAGTTAAGGTTTTCAAGAATAGGTTAATTTATCAAAAAATCAAAACTACAAAAATTCGAAATTTAAAAGGTCAACGTTTTCAAACAACTAAAAAACTCGAAGTTTTCGCAAAAAGTCGAAATTCTGAATTTTTTGAAATTCTGAAAAAAGTTCAAATTCCAAAAATGGTCATAACTTTCAGAAAAACTCGAAATTTAACGATAAAAAGTCAAAATGATCAAAAAAAAGCCAAAATTCGGAAAATGGTTAGCAAATTTCATAAATCGAAATTTTAGTTAAATTCAATTTTTCGAAAAAATGAAAATTTCCCGAAATTAGTCAAATTTTTTATTGTTTCAAATAAAAGTCCAGTTTACGACATGAAAGTGGAGACTTTAACAAAAAAGTGGACATTTTCGATAAAAAGTCGAAATTTTCGATAAAAAGTCGAAAGTTTGGCGGAACGGACGGTCCTTGGTTATCTTCAAAAATTGAAATACAGGATTTGTCCCCTGAAACCAAGAAAGATTAAGAAACACAGCAAAGGTTGCTATAACGCGTTTCGACGCGTTTCTTTATAGAGATACTGTCGAAAGTCGAAATTTTCGATAAAAAGTCGAAATATTTGATAAAAAGTCGAAATTTTCAATAAAAAGTCCAAATTTTCCAAACACTTCGAACGGACTGGTCCTTGGTTACCTTCAAAAATTGAAATACAAATCTTGTCCCCTGAAACCAGGAAAGATTAAGAAACACAGCAAAAGTTGCTATAACGCGTTTCGACAGCCAAGCTATCATCTTCATAGAGATACTGTCGAAAGTCGAAATTTTCGATGAAAAGTCGAAATTTTTGATAAAAAGTCGAAATTTTCAATAAAAAGTCCAAATTTTCCAAACACTTCGAGGAAACAGTTATAAGTTCGAAGGTAGGTGGAACTGTTAAAAAAAAATGGCTACTTTGGAAAACGGTAGAGGTTTTAAAAAACGAATTATTACTTTAAGATGTTTACACGATCCTGAATCGAATCCTGAAATTAATCAATTCTTATTTGGTTTTGTTTGTAAGTTTTCATTTAAATTTCAAATTATTTGTTTAGGTCAATTACGCATTTGCTGGGAACTACTGCAATCTATGGAGGAATTATCGTGATATAGGGGATTCTTGGTCCGACGTTTCGAACATAATGAATTGGTACATCAAGAACCAAAATAGGTTCTATTGGTCTAATGGACCAGGTCATTGGAACGACCCTGATATGGTAACAAAAAAAATACATTTTTTTTTAAAATTCGTCCGTTTCTTAATCTAGTAGTAGTAGACATCCGCGCCATCTCTGTACCTACAGAGATGGCGCTATCGTCGTGTATCTTAGAAACGGCTCTCTTGGCTTTTTCGCATTGTCGCATTGGATGTGATACCGTGATGGCGTTGACGTCTTAGTAGTAATTCGAGCTGTTATTTTCGAGAAAACAGTGAGAGGTTGCCATTTTTTTTATTAAAAAAAGTGGAAGAATTCGAATTGAAATAATTTAACACAAATATTAGCTTGTTATAGGCAATTTTGGACTTAGCTATGAGCAAGCGAAGGCCCAAATGGCAATTTGGTCCATCTTAGCAGCCCCATTGATCATGTCTGTGGATCTTATGAATATCGACCCGAAATTCCGTGAGATTCTTCTCAACGAGAAGGCTATAAGAATCAATCAAGATCCATTGGGACGCCAGGGGATGATCATTTTAAATGTAATGTCTGATTTAGTAGTAGCTAAATAGTTGCACTTTGTGATTTTGTCTGCAGAAAGATGGTATTGAATTTTGGTTGAAACCAATCACGGGAGGGGGCTGTGGGATTGCGGCGGTCAGCAGAAGAACTAACGGTTACAAATACCAAGTTGCGATCTCTTTAGCGAATCTTGGGGTCAGATCCACTGAGATGTTTAGGATAGAGGTACTATCACGCCGGCATGGTTGATAACCCACCTGAAGGATTTAAAAAAAAAGATCAGCAAGTCTTTTATGATAATGTTACGGACTTATCGGTTCGAATTGATTAACACATTGAATAATACCCACTTTATTATCAAACTAAACTCGGATCACTACAACTGAACAATAACTCACTTATGTACTTCTAACAACTAACTCACTAATTACAGTGACTGACTCTAATTAACTCGAGGGAGAGCTGGCCGCTTTATATAGTTTTGGCCTCCAGGTTCTAGAACAATCCGGCAGATACGACTTATCGTTTGCCGAAATTTCGGGAACGCTTATCTGCCGTTTGCTTCGTTATCGCGGCCGCTTTCCCCTTATCAGACCTTTCTAGAAACTTTTCTTATGCACTAAATTCTACAATTTACATTTCGTTACAATAAGTTAGAAAAAAATGTGTCTACTTGAGTTATCCAGCTTAATTTTCGTGTCTTTGATTCTCTCCTTTTCTCATGAAGTCAAAATATCGAATTTGGTCAAAATTTTGTGAAACAGAACTCTAACTTTGACTTTTAAAAGTTGAAATTTCGATAATTATTTAAGAAAACTTGACTCCACATTTTAAAATTGTTCTTAAAATTTTGAAAAACGTAGTCGAAATTCCGAGAATAAGACGTATTTCGTGGAAAACGACTAATTTAAAAAATGGAATTTTTACATGGAAAGTCGAATTTTCAAAAATAAGTCAAGTTTGAGGATGGTTGATTATAATAAAGACAAATTTTGAACAAAAAATCGAAATTTCAAAAACAACGTCGAATTTCCAGAAAATCCCAATTTCGAAAAAAGACGAATTTCGACTAAAATGTCGAAATTTCTATAAAAAAACGAAGTTCGAAGAAAAATTGGCTCGTCTCTTTTAGCAAACTCTCCCTCTTTCTTACTCATTACGTTAACGTGACAGGTACCTGATACCGCTTTTATGCGGGAGAGTACAACCCTTGGTGTCGGATAAACCAATTTCGACTTTTATTATAGGACAAACTAAAATTTCGTAAATGGACCAACATTTCTAGAATATTGACTTCATTTTCAAACATTTAGTAAAAAAGTTGGAATTGAAATCCAATTTTTAAAACCGAAAATATGAAGTTTCTCAAAACAGGCCCATAATATTAAAATTCTGAACCTGAGAGTTTACAATAGTAATTAAAAAATAAAAATTTAAACAGTAGACTAAGAATTTATGTAAAAATTCCAAATTTAAACTCGAAATCTCAAGAAAAAAATGTTTGGAGTTAAAATTCCAAATAAAATAACAATTCCTAAAGCTTTAATTTCCAGTTTAATTGCGTACTTTTGTGAAAAAAATAAAAGATTGTGATAAATTTTGAGATAAAAGCAGTTGCGAAAAGAATATCATTAAACATTTTCTAGAAACGTTTAAATTTTCTAAAAATGTCTCTTTTAGCATCCCTCTTTTTTCTAATTCCATCTTTGCTTCGCTTCTTGGCTCTTTTAGTTGGAAGAGCAATAAAAAGTTGAAACCAAGGTTTTACTCACCGATTGCAAAGCAGAAGATTTCCGTGGTACTTGTCAGTAGTAGACTAGGGCCAATATTCGCCATGACTTCAGCGACGTTGTCTTCAACATTTTCTGAAATTCTGAGCGAGCTGAGGTTAACACAATCGCGCTATGATACGTACGGATCACGTGCCTTGGTTGTCTGTCGTAAGTTTGAACTATGATGAATATGTTGTCAACGCCGACCGCCAAAACGAGGAATGGGATAACTTCAATGGTCAGAAGAGATGTGGCGATCCCCACGTAGCCGCACATACCAATGGAACACAAAACGGGGGCGAGAACCACCAGAACTCCCCCGAGACCGAGAATATTTGGTCTCAGACTGAAAGGTTGCATAGATTGGTGGAATCAATAACGATCGTGGCACCGATCTTTATTGATCACCGGCTGCTTGTTGGTATCAATATAACGATCGTGACACCCATCGTTATTGAAGTGTTTGTGTTAGTCAATTCAATATTTTGTAATAAAAGAGTCGTATGATCAATAACGATCGTGGCACCGGTCGTTACTGATCCAGCCCACCAGAATATTTCTACTTTTAGAAAGAGGAAGTTCTGTTAGCGAATTAAATAGTTTGTACTGAAACAGTCGAACGTGCTACAGTTAAACATTTTTGCAACCAACAACCCGAGAGGAGTTTCGACATTCCTTGACCTCATCAGTATACAATAATATCAACTTAACGGACCTAACGGACAAGTACCAGATACCGCTTTTATGCGGGAGAGTACAACCCTTGGTGTCGGTAATACCAATTACGACTTTTTAAATAAAATAAATCAAAATTTCGTAAATGAACCAAAATTTCTAGAATACTGACTTAACTTTCGAACATTTAGGAAAAAAAGTAAAAATTATAATCCAATTTTTGAGAACGAAAATTGAAGTTTCTCAAAAAAAGCCCATAGTATTAAAATTCTGAACTTTAGAGCTTACAATAAAAATCAAAAAATAAACAAAACAGTAGACTGGGAATTTCTATAAGAATGAAAAACAAGTAAGAAGTGAAATGCAATTTTAGCGTGCAAAAAAGTGAGTAGAAAACTACTTACCAGATAAGAAAATTTGCCCAGAGACACCGAAATGTATATAAACATGACCAGATAGCTGATCACGACAGTCAAAATTTCCGATTGAGATTCTCTCGCTATTTCATCTTGAATTGATCTCTCAGAGGAAAATGCCACATCCAGTATTCGTTCATTTTCATCTTCCAAAGAAGCGCTCCAATTTTTCATAAAATCGATAAACCTGAAACGAAATAAATTATCGAGATTTAATTTGGTCGCCAATTTCGAAACTTAATGCTGAAACTTCAAGTTGTTTCCCAACATTTCGATCTCAAAATTTCAATCTCGAAATTTCGATTTCAAAATTTCAATCTCGAACTTTCGATCGCAAAATTTCAATCTCAAAATTTCGAACTCAAAAATTCAATCTCAATCTCAAAATTTTGATCACAAAATTGAGATTTATCTAGAAACAACTTTATTTTATTGGGAAATTGGGTTTTAAATCAAAAATGTTAAATATAGACGCTATACGCTACAAAAAATTGAAATTTAAACATTTATGTCAAGATTTTAACTTTTTATACATTGAATTCAAAATTTAAAAAAAAAGGCGACATTGTTTCACAAAAAATCGACTTCTAAATTAGAAATAGGAAGTTTGGGAAAAAGTTCAATTAATTTAATTAAATTAGAAGTCGCTAAGTCAAACTGTAGAGAAAGTGATCGAGTTTAAATTTAAAGTGTCAATTTTGTGAGAAGGTATCCAATTTTTGAATTGATCGCCTTCGGGGATGTAAGATGGAAGAACTGAGTCAAACTCTTGCGTTGGAGCAGCTTACCACAATCAGCCTCAGCTGAGAGGTTAGTATTGAAAATTCAGAATTAAATCCAATTTCGTATAAATTCAATAGTTATCTCTTTGAAGATGATACCTTGGCTATCGAAAGGCGTTAGAGCATTTGTTGTGTTTTTTAATTTTTCTTGATTTCAGGGGACACGATTTGTGTATCAATTTTTGAAGATAACCAAGGATCAGTCCTACAAAAAAAAATTGATATCGTTTATCACATATCAATCATATTTACTTCGTTTAGTCGTTCATACTGAGTGTTTGGATGATAACGATTATAATGGGAGAAGAATTTGTTTATAATTTGGGTAACCAGTCAACTTTCTTTCTCATTACGTTAACGTGGCAGGTACCAGATACTGCTTTTATGTGGGAGAGTACAGCCCTTGGTGTCGGATATACCAATTTCGACTTTTATTATAAAACAAATTAAAATTTCGTAAATAAGTCAAAATTTCCTAGAATATTGACTTTATTTTTAGACATTTAGCTTGGCTATCGAAACGCGTTAAAGCAGCTGTTGTATTTTTTATTTTTTCTTGATTTCAGGGGACAAGATTTGTGTATCATTTTTGAAGATAACCAAAGACTAGCCCGTTCTACCAAAAAAAATTAATGCCTTTTATCACATATTAATCATATTTAATTCGCTCAGTCGGTCATACCGGGTTTTTAGATGATAATGATTATGATGGGAGACGATTTTTTTAATAATTTGGGTAAATAGTCAACTTTCTTTCTTACTAGGTTAACGTGACAGGTATCAGATACCGTTTTTATGCAGGAGAGTACAGCCCTTGGTGTCGAATATACTAATTTGGACTTTTTTTATAAAACAAATTAAAATTTCGTAAATAGGCGAAAATTTCTAGAATATTAACTCCATTTTCAAACATTTAGCTTAGGTATCGAAACGCGTTAGAGCAACTGTTGTGTTTTTTATTCTTTCTTCAATTCGGGGGACAAGATTTGAGTATCATTTTTAAAGATAACCAAACACTAGTCCGTTCTACCAAAAAAAATTGATGTCGCTTATCACATAAATCATATTTAATTCGCTCAGTCGTTCATACCGGGTGTTTGGATGATAACGATTATGATAGGAGACGAATTTGTTTATAATTTGCGTCAACAGTCAACTTTTTTTCTGATTACGTTAACGTGACAGGTACCAGATACCGCTTTTATGTGGGAGAGTACAACCCTTGATGTAGGATATTTCAATATCGACTTGTTTTATAAAACAAATTAAAATTTCGTAAATAAGGCAAAATTTCCTCGAATATTGACTTTATTTTTAGACATTTAGCTTGGCTATCGAAACGCGTTAAAGCAGCTGTTGTGTTTTTTATTCTTTATGATTTCAGGGGACAAGATTTGTGTATCATTTTTGAAGATAACAAAAGACTAGTCCGTTCTACCAATAAAAAATTGATGTCGCTTATCACATAAATCATATTTAATTCGCTCAGTCGTTCATACCGGGTGTTTGGATGATAACGATTATGATAGGAGACGAATTTGTTTATAATTTGCGTCAACAGTCAACTTTTTTTCTGATTACGTTAACGTGACAGGTACCAGATACCGCTTTTATGTGGGAGAGTACAACCCTTGATGTAGGATATTTCAATTTCGACTTGTTTTATAAAACAAATTAAAATTTCGTAAATAAGGCAAAATTTCCTCGAATATTGACTTTATTTTTAGACATTTAGCTTGGCTATCGAAACGCGTTAAAGCAGCTGTTGTGTTTTTTATTCTTTATGATTTCAGGGGACAAGATTTGTGTATCATTTTTGAAGATAACAAAAGACTAGTCCGTTCTACCAATAAAAAATTGATGTCGCTTATCACATATAAATCATATTTAATTCGTTCCAAGTTGCGATCTCTTTAGCGAATCTTGGGATCAAATACACTGGGATGTTTAGAATAGAGGTACTATCCTATTTGGTTCTTGTTTTGGTCAATTATGTTAAGAATTATATTCCATTTTGGCAATATTGGATGTAGTTTACAGTGGGGGCTGGTGACTTTTTAACAGGGGGTGTGCAGATGCAAAAATATTAGTAGTTAGAACTTTAGGTGACTCCAGTGCTATAGCAAGGTATTAAATTTAAGAAAAACTAAAGTAATACAAAAGGTGTGATATTTGATAGTATTTTTACGAATTAAATTTAATTAGGATCTTATAACCTCCAAAATATTTTTGGGTTATCATCTCTAAACTATTTTTATCCAGTACAAAAAAAAAACATTATCGACATTTTTGAGCCCCTTTAAAGTACTCTGTTCGATTGCACGTCGTTATGGCTATAGGTTACTTAATTAAAATTGATTGCTTTCACAGGAATAAAATTATATCACTTTTTCGTGAAAACTGCATTTGAAAATAAAATATATTTTATTACAAAGTTCTAATTAAATTCTACAAAAACACAAAAAAAATATATTTTTAAACAAATTACGCTCTACGATCTTTTAAAAAACAAAGTGTTCATTACTTTCTCATCAATCCAAATTTACAAATTAATAATTAGACCCTAGAACGGGTACTGCTATTTCTTTGTGAATAGCAGTTAGGGCTGTCAGCGGCACAATTAGCAATCGCAATCAGATTAGTCGGCGCCTATGCATTTAGCATCGTAAACCGTAAATACACACTTCAAACTCTGACTCGTACATTTGGCAATATCGCATACGTGCGGAGCGGTGTACCCCGCGCTAGCTTTAACGTGGTGTGTTCTGCAGTTTCTCCATTCTCCGTTCTGTAATTTCTCCGTATCCCGTGGAGGCCGTTAATCGCATGGCAGCCACGCTAGTTTTAACGAAAGTATAACTTTTGAAATATCTGAAAACCCACTGTGTAACCTCATACAAAGAACTGATACTGTCTGGAAATCTTTAGGAAAACAAACTAATGAATTTCGGTCACACCAGAGTCTGTCTTAAGAAATTATTAAATTATATTTGACTACTTCATACAGAAGATTGATTCTGTATGGAAGTCATTAGAAAAATGAATTAGTTAAATATTTGGAATGTCACTGACACTTCGCTCACTCCAGAAACCTATACTCTCTAACATACCGTAACGAAATGTAAATTAGTACACAAGAAAATTTTCTAGAAAGATCTGATAAGGGGAAAGCGGTCGCGATAACGAAGTAAACGGCAGATAAGTGTTCCAGAAATTTTGGCAAACAATACGCCTTATCAGCGGGACTTTTCTAGAAGCCGGGAGCCAAAACTATATAAGGCACACGCCTTTCCCTCGGGTCACTTAGAGTCAATGCAGTTAATTAGTGAGTTAGTAGTTCGAAGTCAATAAGTGAGTTCATTATTCAGTTGTAGTGTTCCTAATTTAGTTTAGAAATAAAGTGGGCATTATTCAATTCACGTGTTAATCAATTCGAACCGAGAGCACGCAACAATATTTGAAAACTCCCGAAATATTAAAAAACGAATATTCTTGTAGCATGCGAAGCCTTCTCGTCATAATTACCCTTTTTTTTTCAGAACGTCTTCGACAAAACTCCCCCTATTGTGGTCCAAACGCATACGACAATAGTTTTACAAGTACCACCTTCAGGTATGGTCTTGAGGATGTAACAATGACTTCGTTTGGCTTTTTACCTCTTGTCTTTTCCCAAAAACTTGCGAAAAAGTCGAACAAATTCAAACACAAAAATGTAAACAAATTTTTTATTAGGTGGCGTCCTACTCCTGGCAACTCCTCAGAGGCAACCTCAACTGAAGAAGGTGAAGGAATTTGGGGAACTGGAAAAATCACTTTGATTGACAAAATCAGTCTATTCCGACATTTGGCACCTTTTGTATTTCAGTTAAGAGTATCTTTTCTGTAATACATTTTTATAAGTGTTTTAGCTGATATTTTACTCGACTCGACCCACTATTG
The DNA here is from genome assembly GCA_028583605.1 of Dastarcus helophoroides. Taxonomy (NCBI): domain Eukaryota; kingdom Metazoa; phylum Arthropoda; class Insecta; order Coleoptera; family Bothrideridae; genus Dastarcus; species Dastarcus helophoroides. The sequence goes on along the minus strand of CM053337.1, from coordinate 14,056,503 downwards.
TCATCGATTTTTTTTTTTTAATTTTATTATTTTAAGATTAAATTTCGCTCCGACAACCTTTTTAAAACATTCGCTTTTTCTTGAACTATTCGAATAATTTGAAAAATCTGACTTTTAAATTACGAACTTAAAGCTGATATTTTGAAAAGGAGGATTTTTCCTAAAAAGTTTCAAATTAAAGTAGAAATTTCAAAGAATTTTCGAGTTTGGAATTTTCATAAAAAAGAGCCTACATTTTGAGCAAAAATTACATAAAAATGGGATATGGGGATTGCCGGCAAAAATAAAAACTTATAACTATGGTAGAACGGTGTTTTTGAATTTTTAAATTATAACCTCAAAAATTAAAATTTTATAATTTTTAAATTAAAATTATTATTTCTAGTTTTTATATATTTTATATTGGTTTACGATCTAGATTTTGTTTATTATGCCTTTGTCTGCTGACTGTGTAATATTGTGGGAACGAGATTTCTGTTTTAATCTCGCACGCCGTATACTCAAATTAAAATATAATTTAAATAACACGAATATACACGCTTTTCGCGTAGTCAATTTAATTTATATATTGCAGGCGTAAGGATAGGTTATCGAGCGAGTTAAACGAGTTTTCCACGTAGTCAATTTAACTTATATATTTTAGGCGTAAGGATAGGTTATCAAGCGAGTTAAACGAGCTTTCCACGTAGTCAATTTAATTTATATATTTTAGGCGTAAGGATAGATTATCAAGCGAGTTAAACGAGCTTTCCACGTAGTCAATTTAACTTATATATTTTAGGCGTAAGGATAGGTTATCAAGCGAGTTAAACGAGCGAGGTTATGACGCGATAAATAGGACCATTGCTTCTCGTGTGGTGGGTGGGTCGCGAGTTGAAACCCCGCTGCCACGACGCGTTTTTTGATTCTGTTACGTTTTTTACTCATAATCCACGTACCCTTTACTTTATCAAACAAGTGTTAAGTACTTTTATCGATAAAAATCTAAGATACTTAAAAATAAAGCAAAACTATATGTTCTAAGATAAAATCGAGATTAGTTTTCGATGAATAACAAAGAATCTGCAAGTTTAATTTTAAAAGAAATAAAATTTTCAACAAAATTTGATAAAAACCGGATTGTAATATGACTTGTCATTTAAACAACTTTTAAGTGGTTGTAAGTATAAAAATCAAATTTTCCTATCTCAAAATTCATTCTTCATAAGCAGCTTTAAACATGTACAAGCTGACTTTAGTGTTGTGTGCCGTAATAGGTCCGATCGCATCCCTAGATAACGGTTTGGCCCTTACGCCACCGATGGGGTGGATGCACTGGCAAAGATACCGATGTCTCACCGACTGCGACGCTTACCCCGATGAATGCGTAAGGTAAAACCCTAGTAACTTACCCATCTGTGCTTGACGCACACAAAAAAAAAGAAAAACAGTTTTTAGTCAAAAACGTTTTTGATTGATTTTCAAAATTGTTAATTTTTCAAAAATTTATCTCTCTGAAGATGATAGCTTGACTATCGAAACGCTCTAGAGCAACCTTTGGGATGTTTTTTAATCTTTCTTGGTTTCAGGGGACAAGATTTGTGATTGAATTATTTAAAATTATTATTTTTATTTAAATTATTTATTTTTAAAATTGGAAAATTCGTAGTTTTCTAAACATTTCACTTTTTGATAACTTTGAACTTTTTTTAAATATGTCGAGGTTTTTCAATTGTTAATTACTTTTTTAAATTTTGATTTTATTTTAAAATTTCAACTTTTTTGAAAATTCACATTTTTCCAAATCGCATTTTTTCGAAAAATCAGATTTTTTCAAATCAAATTTTTTCGAAATTTTATCTATTTTTGAAATTTTTGACTATTTCTCAAATTTTCAAACTTTTTTTAAATCCTTACGTTTTCAGAATTACATTTTTTAATGTTTAATTAGAACCACTTTTAAAAAACTTGGGCTTTTTTGAAAATTTCGTTTTTTAATGAAAAATGTTGAATTTTGAGTGAAAAGCATCTTGAAGTTTTTCAATTGTCCGAAAAATTTCGACTTTCTTTCTAAGCATTTCTGTATTTTTCAATTTTAAACATCATTTCGAAATTTTGTTCTTTTTGAAATTTTGATTATTTATCAAAATTTCGACCTTTTTCAAAATCTTTACTTTGGTCAAAATTGCAATTTTTTTAAAGTTTAATCCATTCGCAAAGGGTAACTCCATTATGCCTTCAAAGCACTGCGAGTAGGATGCGGAAATAAGGATAGATGGCGATGAAGCGCCTTCTTAAACAAGGATAGGTTGTAATTTTTGGGGAAAATTCCTTTCGGTAACAAGTTCCATAACTTGGAAGTTCCATATAAAAAAGAGTCTCCATAGACAGAAGTACTCACTGTGTCAAGCTGGACCGCACAGGAATTTGCTGTCTCCGACTATCTAGTACTCCTCAAGAATCTTGCCCTTGGGGGGATCAATCCTATTAGTTCCTGCGAGCATCTTCCATGATAGTACTTGTAGAAAAGAGACAAGTCACCAACCATACGCCTATGCTCTGGTGTTTCACGAGAATCGATCAGACTCTCGTCATCAATTAGACGAATCGCTCTTCTTAGAATTGAATCCAAGAGAGCTAAAATGTGCTTTGGGGCTGAACATGGCCAAACATGAAATTAGTACGATTTGAAACATTTCGCCTTTTTTGAAAATTGGGTTTTTTCAAATCTCTTTCAAAAATTTTGTTTTGGTCTTTTTTTTTGGTGGAACGGTCTGATCATCTTTAGAGAGATACTAGATATAGTATCTCTCTGTTTGTATTTCAATTTTTTGCTCTTTCTGTGTGCGTCAAGACTAACATATCTGGATAACACGCCCAATCATGTACAACAATTATTGATTGTATCATGATACAATAAGTGCTGTGTCATGACACAGTAAGTGCTATATCATGATACAATAAGTGCTATATTATGAGACAATGAGTGTTATATCATGATACAATAAGTGCTGTATCATGATATAATAAGTATTGCGTCATGATTGCAAAAGTTATTGTATTACGAATGATGGCCAGTAATTATTTAATAAATTGAAATACAGAACTTGTCCCCTGAAACCAAGAAAGATTAAAAAACACAACAAAAAAAATCTCGCATGATCAGTGACTTTAAATAATTATGTTTGGTGGAACGGACTGGTCCTTGGTTATCTTCAAAAATTGAAATACAGGATTTGTCCCCTGAAGCCAAGAAAGATTAAAAAAAAATCTTTCTTGGTTTCAGGAGACAAATCCTGTATTTCAATTTTTGAAGATAACCAAGGACCAGTCCGTTCCACCAAACATAATTATTTAAAGTCACTGATCATGCGAGATTTTTGTTGTTGTGTTTTTTAATCTTTCTTGGTTTCAGGGACAAGTTCTGTATTTCAATTTTTGAGATAACCAAGGACCAGTCCGTTCCACCAAACATAATTATTTAGTCACTGATCATGCGCCCAGTCTAAATCCATCCACATAATTTCAGCGAGAAACTTTTTAAAAAAATTGCCACCACCATGGTCCGGGATGGGTACAAAGACGCCGGCTACGAATACGTCATCATAGACGACTGTTGGATGGCGCGTGAAAGGGACGAAAACAACAAATTGCAAGCAGACAAGGAAAGGTTTCCCAGTGGAATCAAAGCACTAGCGGATTTTGTAAGATTTTGCATATCTACGTGTCCATATATCGACTTGGGGGGTTTCAGGTGCATGCCAAAGGGTTGAAATTGGGGATATATGGGGATTATGGTACTCTGACTTGCGCTGGTTATCCGGGGAGCATCGATCACTTAGAGCTGGATGCGCAGACTTTCGCCGAGTGGGAAGTTGACTATTTTAAATTTGATGGGTGTTATGCTTCACCTGAAAATATGGATCTAGGTTTGTATAGAAACGAAGACAAATTTGGGTATGAAAAGGTATTTTCGTTTAAGGTTACGCCAATATGAGTAATTACTTGAATGCGACGGGTCGACCAATCGTATTTTCTTGTAGTTATCCAGCTTACATGGAAGGTAATGGAAAACAGGTAATATTTAGACTGGTGATCTTTGTGACTTTAATTACATCGTTACATCTGGTTGTTATTTCCATGTTGCTTCAATCAGCATCAATCAGTCGACTGTAAATCATCTAGTTTTCTTTCGCATTATTAATAAGTTATGCTTTTTTTTTTCTTAAAATTAGTTTTGTTTAGGTCAATTACACGTTTGCTGGCAAGTACTGCAACCTGTGGAGGAATTACGGTGACATAAGCGATTCTTGGTCTGACGTTGTGAACATCATGAGTTGGTTCAGCAAGAACCAAAACAGGTTTATCCCGGCTGCGGCACCAGGCCATTGGAACGACCCCGATATGGTAACAATTCCAATAAAATTCATTTTTTTATTCATTTCGTTTCACACGAAAGAAAATTTATTTAAACAACGATATTACCAATTATCGACCAATGTTTTGCAATCCGTCGCCTGATAATTTGATTTCTTGTTGCACACACGAATCCAGTTGTGGAAATATTCTCAAAAGAGATCTTTCGAAATTCGCTTTTTTTTTTAATTTCGAATTCCTTCGAAATTGGACTTTAGTCGAAATTTCGTTTTTTCTCTTGATATATCGATTTATTTATGTTTAATATTAAAAAAAAGTCAAATTTTTGAGAAACTTTTGAAATTTTACCAATAGTAAACGTTTACTCGAATTTTTTAGCCAAAATGTTTAAAAATGGGCAAAATATTTAAACTCAAAATTGTCAAAATAACGCAAATTCTTCTCGAAATGGAGACGGAATTTTTGGAAACTCAAAACTTCGAAAAGATTCCAAATTTTGGAAGCCAACATTTCTGGACAAATGTCAGAATTAAATGTCATTTCTGATTAGAAAAGAAAACTTTCATTTGAAATAATATAGAACGTGGCTTATTATAGGCAACTTGGCTGGAAAAAAATTAAGTTTAAATTGTTAATTTCTGGAAAAAAGGAGGTGGCCATTTTTTTTATTAAAATAGAAAAAGTGGAAGAATTTGAATTTGGATTGAAGATAAAAAAATCGCGTCGACATTTACGACATTAGTATTTCAGCTCATTGTAGGCAATGTCGAGCTTTCTTCTCTCTTCTCTCTTCTCTCTTCTCTCTTCTCTCTTCTCTCTTCTCTCTTCTCTCTTCTCTCTTCTCTCTTCTCTCTTCTCTCTTCTCTCTTCTCTCTTCTCTCTTCTCTCTTTTCTTTTTTCTCTTTTCTCTTTTCTCTCCTTTCTTTCTCTTTCTCTTTTCTCTTTCTCTTTTCTCTTTCTCTTCTCTCTTCTCTCTTCTCTCTTCTCTCTTCTCTCTTCTCTCTTCTCTCTTCTCTCTTCTCTCTTCTCTCTTCTCTCTTCTCTCTTCTCTCTTCTCTCTTCTCTCTCTCTCTTCTCTCTTCTCTCTTCTCTCTTCTCTCTTCTCTCTTCTCTCTTCTCTCTTCCCTCTTTTCTCTTCTCTCTTCTCTCTTCTCTCTTCTCTCTTCTCTCTTCTGTCTTCTCTCTTCTCTCTTCTCTCTTCGCTCTTTGCTCTTCTCTCTTGTCTCTTCTCTCATCTCTCTTCTCTTCACTCTTTTCTCTTGTCTCTTCTCTCTTCTCTCTTCTCTCTTCTCTCTTCTCTCTTCTCTCTTCTCTCTTCTCTCTTCTCTCTTCTCTCTTCTCTCTTCTCTCTTCTCTCTTCTCTCTTCTCTCTTCTCTCTTTTCTCTTCTCTCTTTTCTCTTCTCTCTTCTCTCTTCTCTCTTCTCTCTTCTCTCTTCTCTCTTCTCTCTTCTCTCTTCTCTTTTCTCTCTTCTCTTTTCTTTTTTCTTTCTTCTCTTTTCTCTCTTCCCTCTTCCTTTCTTCCTTTCTTCTTTTCTTCCTTTCTTCCTTTCTTTCTTTCTTTCTTTCTTCCTTTCTTCCTTTCTTCCTTTCTTCCTTTCTTCCTTTCTTCCTTTCTTCCTTTCTTCCTTTCTTTCGTTAATCCTTTCTTCCTTTCTTCCTTTCTTTCTTTCTTCCTTTCTTCCTTTCTTCCGTTATTCCTTTCTTTCTTTCTTTCTTTCTTCTTCCTTTCTTCCTTTCTTCCTTTCTTCCTTTCTTCCGTTCTTCCTTTCTTCCTTTCTTCCTTTCTTCTTTTCTTCCTTTCTTCCTTTCTTCCTTTCTTTCTTCCTTTCTTCCTTTCTTCTTTTCTTCCTTTCTTTCTTCCTTTCTTCCTTTCTTCCTTTCTTTCTTTCTTCCTTTCTTTTTTTCTTCCTTTCTTCCTTTCCGACATTAGTATTTCAGCTCATTGTAGGCAATGTCGAACTTTCTTCTCCCTTCACTCTTTTCTCTTCTCTCTTCTGTCTTCTCTCTTCTCTCCTCTCTTCTCTCTTCTCTCTTCTGTCTTCTCTCTTCTCTCTTTTCTCTTCTCTCTTCTCTCTTCTCTCTTCTCTCTTTTCTCTTTTCTCTTCTCTCTTCTCTCTTCTCTCTTCTCTCTTCTCTCTTCTCTCTTCTCTCTTCTCTCTTCTCTCTTCTCTCTTCTCTCTTCTGTCTTCTCTCTTCTCTCTTTTCTCTTCTGTCTTTTCTCTTCTCTCTTCTCTTCTCTCTTCTCTCTTCTCTCTTCTCTCTTCTCTCTTCTCTCTTCTCTCTTCTCTCTTCTCTCTTCTCTCTTCTCTCTTCTCTCTTCTCTTTTCTCTCTTCCCTCTTACTTTCTTCCTTTCTCCCTTTGTTTCTTTCTTGCTTACTTCCTTGCTTCCTTTCTTCCCTCCTTCCTTTCTTCCTTTCTTCCTTTCTTCCTTTCTTTCTTTCTTTCTTTCTTTCTTTCTTTCTTTCTTTCTTTCTTTCTTTCTTTCTTTCTTTCTTTCTTTCTTTCTTTCTTTCTTCCTTTCTTCCTTTCTTTCGTTAATCCTATCTTCCTTTCTTCCGTTCTTCCTTTCTTCCTTTCTTCCTTTCTTCTTTTCTTCCTTTCTTCCTTTTATCCTTTCTTCCTTCCTTTCTTCCTATCTTCCTTTCTTCCTTTTTTCCTTTCTTCCTTTATTTCTTTCTTCCTTTCTTCCTTTCTTCCTTTCTTCCTTTCGTCCTTTCTTCCTTTCTTCCTTTCTTCCTTTCTTCCTTTCTTTCTTTCTTCTTTTCTTCCTTTCTTCCGTTCTTCCTTTCTTTCTTTCTTCCTTTCTTCCTTTCTTCCGTTATTCCTTTCTTTCTTTCTTTTCTTTCTTTCTTTCTTTCTTCCTTTCTTCCTTTCTTCCTTTCTTCCTTTCTTCCGTTCTTCCTTTCTTCCTTTCTTCCTTTCTTCTTTTCTTCCTTTCTTCCTTTCTTCCTTTCTTTCTTCCTTTCTTCTTTTCTTCCTTTCTTCCTTTCTTCCTTTCTTTCTTTCTTCCTTTCTTTTTTTCTTCCTTTCTTCCTTTCCGACATTAGTATTTCAGCTCATTGTAGGCAATGTCGAACTTTCTTCTCCCTTCACTCTTTTCTCTTCTCTCTTCTGTCTTCTCTCTTCTCTCCTCTCTTCTCTCTTCTCTCTTCTCTCTTCCCTCTTCTCTCTTCTCTCTTCTGTCTTCTCTCTTCTCTCTTCTCTCTTCTCTCTTCTGTCTTCTCTCTTCTCTCTTTTCTCTTCTCTCTTCTCTCTTCTCTCTTCTCTCTTTCTCTTTTCTCTTCTCTCTTCTCTCTTCTCTCTTCTCTCTTCTCTCTTCTCTCTTCTCTCTTCTCTCTCTCTCTTCTCTCTTCTCTCTTCTCTCTTCTCTCTTCTCTCTTCTCTCTTCTGTCTTCTCTCTTCTCTCTTTCTCTCTGTCTTTCTCTTCTCTCTTCTCTCTTCTCTCTTCTCTCTTCTCTCTTCTCTCTTCTCTCTTCTCTCTTCTCTCTTCCTCTCTTCTCTCTTCTCTCTTCTCTCTTCTCTTTCTCTCTTCCCTCTTACTTTCTTCCTTTCTTCCTTTCTTCCTTTCTTCCGTTCTTCCTTTCTTGCTTTCTTCCTTTCTTCCTTTCTTCCTTTCTTCCTTTCTTCCTTTCTTTCTTTCTTTCTTCTTTCTTCCTTTCTTTCTTTCTTTCTTTCTTTCTTTCTTTCTTTCTTTTCTTTCTTCCTTTCTTCCTTTCTTTCGTTAATTCCTATCTT
>CM053337.1:13814541-14048333 GCA_028583605.1 Dastarcus helophoroides | reverse complement strand
GTAGAAATAGTTAAAGTTGATCATATATGTAATACTTCTATATGGCCAGTTCCTCGTTTCTTATGGAAAAGACTTCTCTTTCTCGCTGACCTTCACACGCATTAATGAGTCGCAATGCGCAGGTGTTACAAATCATCTGCGCATGGCCAAAGTGAGCTGTGCACGGCCAAACATAAACACCCGTTTAACCCGCGCGTAGCGATTGGTTCATTTGGTTCAATTCATGCGCAATACTCGCTATTTATCTAAGTTCCATCTTTATCGGATTTGGTTGGAACAAACTCGTGAAGAGAATAGAAAGTTGGCCATATAGAAGTATTACATATATGAAGTTGATAGATAAGGAATTGTGACACTACGACGTGTATGATTAGATGCGCATGCGCGTTCGGATGCGGTCGATCATGCACAAAGCGAATATTCTTAGTATGTAAGGATTAATTTTAGGATTAGTTGAGAGTATCTCTCTGAAGATTATAGCTTGGCTGTCGAAACGCGTTAGAGCAACCTCTGTTGTATTTTTTAATCTTTCTTGGTTTCAGGGGACAAGATTTGTATTTCAATTTTTGAAGGTTCCACCAAAAAAAAATGATTTTGTATATCTACGTGCCCATATATCAACTTGGGGGGTTTCAGGTGCATGCCAAAGGATTAAAATTGGGGATTTATGGGGATTATGGCACTCATACTTGCGCTGGTTATCCGGGGAGCATCGACTACTTAGAGCTGGATGCGCGAACTCTCGCCGAGTGGGAAGTTGACTACTTTAAATTTGATGGGTGTTACGCTTCATACTGAAAATATGGAATTAGGTTTGTGTACAAGTGAGGATAAATTTGGGGACCGAAAAGGTATTTTCGTTTAAGGTTACGCCAATATGAGTAATTACTTGAATGCAACAGGTCGACCAATCGTGTTTTCTTGCAGTTATCCAGCTTATATGGAAGATGGTGGAAACAAGGTAGTATTTTAACTAGTGACCTTTACTATTTTAGTTATATCGTACCTAATTTGGTTGTTGGTCTCGTATTGCTTCAATAGAATATTGTTATGGGCTTTATCGGTTCGAATTAACACTTGCTGAATCGAATACCCACTTTATTATTAAACGGATCACCACAAGTGTATATTAACTCACTTATTAATGACTTCTACTAACTCACTAATTACACTGACTATAAGTAACCTCCTCGAGGGAAAGCTGACCGCCTTATATAGTTTTGGCTCTCGGCTTCTAGAACTTTTCGGCAAATAAGGCTTATCGTTTGCCGAAATTTCTGGAACGCTTATCTACCGTTTGTTTCGTTATCATGGCCGCTTTCCCCTTATCAGATCTTTCCAGAAACTTTTCTTACGCCCAATTGTTACGGTCATAGACTTATAAGTGTATGGTTACGATGCGTTTACATTAGACACTTCATTCCGTATATTTCTCTCTGACATAAAATATATTGTTACGGACTTATCGGTTCGAATTGATTAATACGTGAATTGAATAATACCCACTTTATTTTCAAACTCAACTCGGATCACTACTCACTTATTGACTTCTAACTGCTAACTCACTACTTAACTACACCTAATCTAACTAACTTAAGGGAAAGCCGACCACCTTATATAGTTTTGGCTTCCAGGTTCTAGAAAAATCTCGCAGATAAGGCGTATCGTTTGCCGAAATTTCTGGAACGCTTATCTGCCGTTTGTTTCGTTATCATGGCCGCTTTCCCCTTATCAGATCTTTCTAGAAATTATTTTTATGTACTAAATTCTACAATTTACATTTCGTTACAATATTGAATTCGAAATCAACGACTGTGGAATCATTACAGTAGAACTCCGTTAATTCGACCATGACGGGACTAAGGGATAGCATTAAAAGCATCTTTTGTTTACAAAGTTTACGTAAAAGAAAAACCATAAGCTACAAATTAAAAATATTATATGGTTGCGCGTTATCGGTTCGAAATTGAAACTGCGTAAATTACAACCACTTTATTTCCAACCTGACTAATTAACTCACTAACACTGTTTAATTAACTAACTTATTTATTGACAGGACTGAGGGAAAGCCGACCGGATGCCCTATTTATGGATCCCGTTTCGGTTTCTAGATGGAACGTATAGATAAGACTTATCGTTTGCGGAAATTTCTTGGGCGCTTATCTGCCATTTGATTCATTATCACGGCCTCTTTCCCCCATCAAATTTTTCTAGAAAAATTCCTTATTAGATTCTATAATTTTGTTACAATATTGTTACGGGCTTATCGGTTCGAATGATTGCACTTGTGAATTATACCACTTTATTTCCAAACTAAACTCGGAACACTTCAACTGAATTATTAACTCACTTATCGATTTCTAACTACTAATTCACTAATTAACTACACTGAGTAACTGACTCCAGATTAAGGGAAAGCTAACCGGAGCCCCTTTATATAGATCTCTGGTTTGGGTTCTAGAAGTTTTCAGCAAATAAGGCTTATCGTTTGCCGAAACTTCTGGAACGCTTATCTGCCGTTTGCTTTATTATCGCGGCCGTTTTCCCTTATCAGATCTTTCTAGAAAATTTTCTTACATACTAAATTCTACAATTTATATTTCGTTACACTATTTTAGTTACATCATATCTAATTTGGTTGTTGCTTCAGTAGAATATTGAATTTTTCGAAATCGACGACTCATTACACGTGGAATTATTACAGTAGAACTCTGTTAATCCAACCGAGACGGGACTAAGAGATAGATCAAAAGCCTCTTTTGTTTACAAAGTTTACGTAAAAGAAAAACCATAAGCTACAAATTAAAAATATCTGTCCGAAATTAAAACTGCGTAAATTGTAACCACTTTATTTCCAACCTGTCTAATTAACTCACTAACACTGTTTAATTAACTAACTTAATCATTGACAGGACTGAGGGAAAGCCGACATGACGCCCTATTTATAGGATCCCGTTCCGGTTTCTAGAAGGAACGTACAGAAAAGACTTATCGTTTGCGGAAACGTTCCGCAGCGCTTATCTGACGTTTGATTCATTATCACGGCCGCTTCCCCTTATCAAATTATTCCAGAAAATTTCCTTACTAAATTCTATAATTACATTTTGTTACAATATTTATGTAGTCCAAGATGAAGGTGGGATTATCCGGAAAGTCGAACTATCTGAGGTCGCACCAACGGAGTTCTACTGCATCGAGTTTTCCTAACATTAGTTTTGTTTAGGTCAATTACACGTTTGCTGGGAAGTACTGCAACCTGTGGAGGAATTACGGCGATATAAGCGATTCTTGGTCCGACGTTTTGGACATCATGGATTGGTTCAGCAAGAACCAAAACCGGCTCGCTCCGGTTGCGGCACCAGGCCATTGGAATGATCCTGATATGGTAAGAACCCCCAATTTACGTCATTTACGACATTAGCATTAGTATTGCAGCTCATTGTAGGCAATTTCAAACTCAGAAAAAATGACAGCTTGTCATTTTTTATTAGATAGGATAGAGGAATTCGAATTGACATAATGTAACCAGTGAACTCTATCAGTCTTTTATTTAGAGTTCACTGAATTCATATATGTAATACTTCTATATGGCCAGTTTCTCGTTTCTTGTGGGAAAGACTTCTCCTTCTTGCTGACTTCTAGACTCAGTGAAGAGTCATGTTACAAATCATCTGCGCATGGCCAAAATCAGCTTTTCACGGTCAAACATAACACCGGTTTAACCAGCGCGTAGCGATTCGTTCATTTCGTTTATTCATGCGCAATACTCGCTAACAACGGATGTTCCATCTGTATCGAATTTGTTCAGAAGAAACCATATATGTAATACTTCTATATGGCCAGTTCCTCGTCTCTTATGGGAAAGACTTCTCTTTCTCGCTGACCTTCACATGCAGTCATGAGTCGCAATGCGCAGGTGTTACAAATCGTCTGCGCATGGCCAAAGTCAGCTGTGCACGGCCAAACATAAACACCCGTTTAACCCGCGCGTAGCGATTGGTTCATTTCGTTCATTCATGCGCAATACTCGCCATTTATCCATATTCCATCTTTATCGGATTTGGTCAGAACAAATTCGCGAAGAGAATGGGGAGCTAGCCATATAGAAGTATTACGTATATAACTGAATCTAACACATGTATTAGCTTATTATAGGCAACTTTGGACTCAGCTACGAGCAAGCGAAGGTCCAAATGGCTGTTTGGTCCATCATGGCAGCCCCGTTGATCATGTCTGTGGATCTAATGAATATCGATCCGAAATTCCGCGAGATTCTTCTCAATGAGCACGCTATAAGGATCAACCAGGACACATTGGGAATCCAAGGAAGGAAAATCTTAACGGTAACGTTCTATTTGGTGATCGTTCAATGATTTCACTTTGTGAGTTTGTCTGCAGAAAAATAACATCGAATTTTGGGTGAAACCATTAAGAACTTCAACCAATAGAACTGGTTATGGGATTGCGGCAGTCAGCAGGAGAACTGACGGTTACAAGTACCAAGTTGCGATCTCTTTAGCGAATCTTGGGGTCAGATCCACTGAGATGTTTAGGATAGAGGTACTATCACATTTGGTTCTAGTTTTGGTCAATTATATTAATCATTATTTTCCATTTTGGTAATATTGGATGCAGTTTGGATTTCAGTTTTTGCGGAAGTAAAATTTTTGAAATACTCACTAACTGATTAATCTCACACAAAGAACTGATACTCTCTGGAAATCTTTGGGAAGACAAACTAATTAAATATTTGAAAAATTAACAAATTCCGCACACATACGGGAGACTGTCAGTCTTAAGAAACTATTAAAATATTTGAAAACTCACTGACTATCTCATACAAGAGACTGATTTTGTCTGGAAGTCTTTAGAAAAACGAACTAATCAAATATGTGGAAGCATAGACACGTCACTCACTCCAGAAACCGATACTCTCTAGTAGACTTTTTGAAACGTTCTAAAATACTGACAGACATTTCTCCCACTCTAAAAAGCGATAATCTGTGGTAGACTTTTTGAAACCTTCCAAAATATTGAAAAACAAATCTTGTAGTATTCAAAGACTCCACACCATAATTACGCACAACCAATCAAATATTTGGAAGCTCAAACACTTCTCTCACTCCAGAAACCGTTACTCTCTAGTAGACTTTTTGAAACGTTCTAAAATACTGACAAACGAATCTTTTCGTGGTATGCAAAGACTTCACTCTATATTTATGCTAAACTAATCAAATTTTTGGAAGTTCAGACATTTCTCTCACTCTAAAAAGCGATAATCTGTGGCAGACTTTTTGAAACCTTCCAAAATATTGAAAAACGAATCTTTTCGTAGTATTCAAAGACTCCACACCATAATTACGCTAAACCAATCAAATATTTGGAAGCTCAGACACTTCTCTCACTCCAGAAACCGATACTCTCTAGTAGACTTTTTGAAACGTTCTAAAATACTGACAAACGAATCTTTTCGTGGTATGCAAAGACTTCACTCTATAATTATGCTAAACTAATCAAATTTTTGGAAGTTCAGACATTTCTCTCACTTTAAAAAGCGATAATCTGTGGCAGACTTTTTGAAACCTTCCAAAATATTGAAAAACGAATCTTTTCGTAGTATTCAAAGACTCCACACCATAATTACGCTAAACTAATCAAATATTTGGAAGCTCAGACACTTCTCTCACTCCAGAAACCGATACTCTCTAGTAGACTTTTTGAAACGTTCTAAAATACTGACAAACGAATCTTTTCGTGGTATGCAAAGACTTCACTCTATAATTATGCTAAACTAATCAAATTTTTGGAAGTTCAGACATTTCTCTCACTCTAAAAAGCGATAATCTGTGGCAGACTTTTTGAAACCTTCCAAAATATTGAAAAACGAATCTTTTCGTAGTATTCAAAGACTCCACACCATAATTACGCTAAACCAATCAAATATTTGGATGCTCAGACACTTCTCTCACTCCAGAAACCGATACTCTCTAGTAGACTTTTTGAAACGTTCTAAAATACTGACAAACGAATCTTTTCGTGGTATGCAAAGACTTCACTCTATAATTATGCTAAACTAATCAAATTTTTGGAAGTTCAGACATTTCTCTCACTCTAAAAAGCGATAATCTGTGGCAGACTTTTTGAAACCTTCCAAAATATTGAAAAACGAATCTTTTCGTAGTATTCAAAGACTCCACACCATAATTACGCTAAACCAATCAAATATTTGGAAGCTCAGACACTTCTCTCACTCCAGAAACCGATACTCTCTAGTAGACTTTTTGAAACGTTCTAAAATACTGACAAACGAATCTTTTCGTGGTATGCAAAGACTTCACTCTATAATTATGCTAAACTAATCAAATTTTTGGAAGTTCAGACATTTCTCTCACTCTAAAAAGCGATAATCTGTGGCAGACTTTTTGAAACCTTCCAAAATATTGAAAAACGAATCTTTTCGTAGTATTCAAAGACTCCACACCATAATTACGCTAAACTAAGCAAATATTTGGAAGCTCAGACACTTCTCTCACTCCAGAAACCGTTACTCTCTAGTAGACTTTTTGAAACGTTCTAAAATACTGACAAACGAATCTTTTCGTGGTATGCAAAGACTTCACTCTATAATTATGCTAAACTAATCAAATTTTTGGAAGTTCAGACATTTCTTTTACTCTAAAAAGCGATAATCTGTGGCAGACTTTTTGAAACCTTCCAAAATATTGAAAAACGAATCTTTTCGTAGTATTCAAAGACTCCACACCATAATTACGCTAAACTAATCAAATATTTGGAAGCTCAGACACTTCTCTCACTCCAGAAACCGATGCTCTCTAGTAGACTTTTTGAAACGTTCTAAAATACTGACAAACGAATCTTTTCGTGGTATGCAAAGACTTCACTCTATAATTATGCTAAACTAATCAAATTTTTGGAAGTTCAGACATTTCTTTCACTCTAAAAGGCGATAATCTGGGGCAGACTTTTTGAAACCTTCCAAAATATTGAAAAACGAATCTTTTCGTAGTATTCAAAGACTCCACGCCATAATTACGCTAAACCAATTAAATATTTGGAAGCTCACACACTTCTCTCACTCCAGAAACCGATACTCTCTAGTTGACTTTTTGAAACGTTCTAAAATACTGACAAACGAATCTTTTCGTGGTATGCAAAGACTTCACTCTATATTTATGCTAAACTAATCAAATTTTTGGAAGTTCAGACATTTCTCTCACTCTAAAAAGCGATAATCTGTGGCAGACTTTTTGAAACCTTCCAAAATATTGAAAAACGAATCTTTTCGTAGTATTCAAAGACTCCACACCATAATTACGCTAAACCAATCAAATATTTGGAAGCTCAGACACTTCTCTCACTCCAGAAACCGTTACTCTCTAGTAGACTTTTTGAAACGTTCTAAAATACTGACAAACGAATCTTTTCGTGGTATGCAAAGACTTCACTCTATAATTATGCTAAACTAATCAAATTTTTGGAAGTTCAGACATTTCTCTCACTCTAAAAAGCGATAATCTGTGGCAGACTTTTTGAAACCTTCCAAAATATTGAAAAACGAATCTTTTCGTAGTATTCAAAGACTCCACACCATAATTACGCTAAACCAATCAAATATTTGGAAGCTCAGACACTTCTCTCACTCCAGAAACCGATACTCTCTAGTAGACTTTTTGAAACGTTCTAAAATACTGACAAACGAATCTTTTCGTGGTATGCAAAGACTTCACTCTATAATTATGCTAAACTAATCAAATTTTTGGAAGTTCAGACATTTCTCTCACTCTAAAAAGCGATAATCTGTGGCAGACTTTTTGAAACCTTCCAAAATATTGAAAAACGAATCTTTTCGTAGTATTCAGACTCCACACCATAATTACGCTAAACTAATCAAATATTTGGATGCTTAGATACTTCTCTCACCCCCCAGAAACCGATACTCTCTGGCACACTTTTTTTGAAATTTCGAAAATATCGAAAAACGTAGTATGCAAAGACGTAGTGTGTAAGACGTAGTATGCAAAGACGTAGTGTGTAAAGACGTAGCATGCAAAGACTCGACGCCATAATTACGCTAAAATTGTTCTTTTTTCAGAACGCCTTCGACAAAACTCTCCCCATTGTGGTCCAAATCGATGCCGAACTAGTTTTGCAAATACCACCATCAGGTATGGTCTTGGGGATGTAATGATGATGTGATTTCTTTTGGTTTTTTCCCTTATTTTTTTACAAAACTTGGGGAAAAATCAAACGAATGCAACCGCGAAAAAATAAACAAATTTTCGTTTTTCGTTAGGTGGCGTTCTACTCCTGGCAACTCCTCAGAACGTAAGCGCAACTGAAGAAGCTGAAGCAATTTGGGGGATTGGACAACCATTTTGATTGCCACAATGATCGTGTTTGTTCCAACATTTTGGGTATTTCGTCTTTCAATTTAGGTTTTTTTTTTTGTGTAACGCATTTTTGTGGTTTTGGAATTTGCAATAAAATGCTAGGATTTTGATAACTTCAATCAGCATGGACCAGAGGATGTCGAATTTGATTCTAGTTCATGAAATAGAATAAGGAATAAACTGTGTCACTTTTATTTTTTGTATAAAATTAATATCGAAATTAGGTTAAACCATTTGAGCTTCAATTCTCCTCCGTCATATTCTCATTTTTTTTTGGATGCTGAACGTCCTTGGTGCAAAAGTGCCATTTTTGTTGTTTTCGCGCCTGAGGTGATGTTGGCGCCACCAGCAACATGACAGCTCCTAAAAATGTACCCAATTGTTACGGTCATATACTTATAAGTATATGGTTACGATGCGTTTACATTCGATACTTTATTCCAGTATATTTCTCTTTGACATAAAATATATTGTTACGGGCTTATCGGTTCGAATTGATTAACACGTGAATTGAATAATACCCACTTTATTTTCAAACTCAACTCGGATCACTACTCACTTATTGACTTCTAACTGCTAACTCACTACTTAACTACACCGACTCTAACTAACTCAAGAGAAAGCCGACCGCCTTATACAGGCTGTTACAAAAGTCCGCTAATTCAGGAGCATATTCTACACATTAAACAATGAAAAATGTTGAAATACATTTTTTTCTTTAAATTGCCTCCTAACGGAGATATGACCATTTAAAGATGGCGCCCCTAAAGTGGTTTTTTTACTACAAAAAGTTAACGGTTAGTAGCAAAGTCATGAAATTGGGCAAGCAGTTAAAGAATTGGATTAGGCATATTCTCATGTAACATATTTTTTAAATAAGCAGTAGCGTGGTGTGTAGGGGGTTGCCCGCGATTATTTTTTGCCGTAACTTTTTTGTATTGCAATATTTCGACACAAAAGTGCCATAATCGTAAAAAGCAACATTTTTTATACAAAAAAGTTACTCTTTCTCAAAGTCGCTAAAAGTAACCGTTTCCGAGAAAAAAGCGTTTAAACAAAATTGTTGCATTTATTAGAATTCGTTTTGCAAATTTCTAATTTATCCACTACTAACTGCATTGATATAAAAATAGTACAAAATTAAGAAAAAAAAAATCAAAGCAAGTGTTCGAAATTACTGCCCCCTGGAGCAATACATTGCTCGGCTCTTCTTCAAAGGGAACTCTTTCGCAAATGCCTGGTGTATTGTGAATCTGGTTGAACCCATTTTCAATTCGTTCACGAAGATCATTGATATTGTCAACTGGTGTGAAGTAGACGATCTGCTTTAGATGTCCCCATAAGTAAAAATCGAGTGGGTTGAGGTCAGGAGACCTAGCTGGCCATGGTATCGGACCTCCTCGACCTATCCATCGTTGATGATAGTTGTTATTCAAAAATTCCCTAGCAACTGCACTAAAATGGGCAGGTGCCCCATCGTGCATTATCCACATTCGCTGTCTTGTTATGAGTGGAACATTTTCAAGTAACACGGGTAACTCTGTTTGCAAAAAATGTCTATATGATGCTCCTGTTAACCTATGAAGTAAAAAAAACGGTCCAATTATAGAGTCCCCTATTATTCCTCCCCAAATGTTAAGTGAAAAATGTTGCTGATGTCTCGACTGAATAACTGCATTGGGATTTTCAACTTGCCACTGATGCATGTCGTGAAAGTTAAGTATCCCGTTTCTGGTAAAACCCGCTTCGTCCGTAAATAATATGAGCGATGGAAAGTTCTCATTTTCAGCGATCTTATGCAATAGCCAGTTGCAAAATTCTATTCTTGGAGAATAATCAGCAGCAAGTAACCCTTGCACTCTTTGAAAATGATAGGGGTAAAATTGGTAAAATTTCAAAATTCGCCAGATAGTTACGTGATTTAGTCCTTCGGCTAAAGCAAGTTGTCTAGTGCTGACACATGGATCTTCTTCAACTCGCTGAAGCACACGCTCCTCTAAATTAGCAACTTCTGCGTTTGGCCTTCCAACACGTTCGCCTTTGAAAACAAAATTTCCTGTTTCACATTAACGAGCATGAATTTTCTGGAACAATTTTTCTCCTGGTAGATGTCTATTAGGAAAACGTTCAGCATAAAGCCGTCTTGCTTCAGCACGATTACAATTTGCAAGCCCGTACATTAAATGCATATCGGCGATTTCTTGATTTGAATAGTCCATTTTATCAAAATAATGAAAAGTTAAAAAACTACTACACTTACTATTGACAACAAAAACTGCTAAAGTTTACAGCTTACGACCAAATTTTATCAGTGATACAACGTCAATCTCTGGCAGATATTGTCAAGTACAATTGTTTTCTTTACGATCAGTTTGCATGACCAACTTATTTCTTCTTATACAAATTAGAATTTCGAAGACGGGATAGGATTATTTAAACGCCTTTTTCTCGGAAACGGTTACTTTTAGCGACTTTGAGAAAGAGTAACTTTTTTGTATAAAAAATGTTGCTTTTTACGATTATGACACTTTTGTGTCGAAATATTGCAATACAAAAAAGTTACGGTAAAAAATAATCGCGGGCAACCCCCTACACACCACGCTACTGCTTATTTAAAAAATATTTACATGAGAATACGCCTAATCCAATTCTTTAACTGCTTGCCCAATTTCATGACTTTGCTACTAACCGTTAACTTTTTGTAGTAAAAAAACCACTTTAGGGGCGCCATCTTTAAATGGTCATATCTCCGTTAGGGGGCAATTTAAAGAAAAAAATGTATTCCAACATTTTTCATATTTTAATGTGTAGAATATGCTCCTGAAGTAGCGGCCCGGACTTTTGTAACACTCTGTATAGTTTTGGCTTCCAGGTTCTAGAATAATCTTGCAGATGAAGCGTATCATGAAATTTCTGGAACTGCAGTTTGTTTCGTTATCGCGACCGCTTTCCCCTTATCAGATCTTTCTAGAAACTTTTCTTACGCCCTAAATTCTATTCTATCTATTTAGATTGCAGGGTGCATGAATTTGTAGTTTAGGTTGCATTCGACTTGCATATTTACGTTGCGTTACAATGTTTTCTCTCTGACTAAGTGTCAACTATCATAAGGGAAGCTATCTCGTTCTAGTTGCGTAGATATGTCTCGGATAGCTTCTGTCAAGATAGTTGATACTTATGTCAGTGCGGAATAAAGTGTCTAATCGAAACGAACCCTCACAATCACAACCAAATAATCGCTTTGATTGATCCAATTTACTTACCAGTTGGTTTAACTCTGACAAATATTGTTTCGTCTACCTTCACGTTAAATTGTTGAGAGTCTTCGAAAACGTTCTAAAAACGTTGGCATATCAATAAATATTTAACCTCAATTGAAGAAACTAACCTTTATAGTAAAATTTTCATCTGAGTTTATTTTGAATTCATTTAGGGTAAAATTGAGTCTGTAAGGGTAACCATCAGTGCGATTGCTGACCAAACCCAAGGCGTATGAGTAGGTGTCTTCAAAAGGACCCGCTACAGGCCTAATCCACACATCGATGTGATCCTTCTGCAAAAATATTTCAAAAGAACGAATTAAAAAATATACAAGATACTTAGACAAGAAGCTTCTAAGGAAGCTTCTAAGGAAGCTTCTAAGGAAGAGCTTCCTTAGAAGCTATCTTAGATAAGTCTGAGATACTTTATTTAACCAAAGTCTAAGAGAAGGAAGATAATTAGACAAGGAGTTTCTTATCTAAAATAAAATATTGTTGCGCGTTATCGCTTCGAATGATTAACACTTGGTGAATTGTAACCACTTTATTTCTAAACTGAACTCGGAACACTACAATTCACTAACACTGTCTAACTAACCTATTCACTGAATTCCAACTAACTGAGGGAAAGCCGACCGCTTTATATAGGTCCCGCCACGGGTTCTAGAAGGAACAAGCAGACTTATCGTTTGCTGAAATTTCTGGAACGCTTCTCTGCCGTTTGATTCATTATTGCGGCCGCTTCCCCTTATCAAATGTTCTAGAAAATTTAAGAATAGATCTAAATTTAAGAAGAGATCTAAATTTCGAAAAACGAAAATTTGAGAAGAAGGTCGAAATATTCAAGAACTATTTTATTTAACATCCCCAAATTATTACTTCAAATGTTTACCTTTTTTTTTGTTAAAATATCGACAAAAGATGAATTTTTGAGATGTAAGTCGAATCTTCCAGTCGAATTAGAAAAAAGTAAACGTTTTCATAGATTGTCGAGTTTTGATAATAAGGGAAGATTTAGGGGAAAAAATCTAATTTTAAGAACAAAATACATAGTTAAAATAAAAACGAATATAGAGAAGAGCTAAAACAATCGAATTTACGAGAAAAAGGCAAATTTTTAAATAAATCTCCAAATTTTGAGAAATAAAAGGTATTTTGGGTTGTATATGTTTTCGTTTGACTACATGAGTTAGAGGTGTCTTCTTGTTCCATATTTCGTCTGATTTATCTGATTTAATTTTGAAATAAAATGTAAGAAGTAAAAATTTATGGCTCTTTGGAATTCACGAAACCAGTTTTCTTAGAGCAGTTGGCTCTTTTGGATTAAAAGTTTGCCGACCCCTGGCTTAGAGTTGTTGCGATGTTTGCGCGGTTAGGATGTCTGCTTGTAGCGCGAAGGTCCTGGGTTCGACTCCCAGTCGTTGATCACACATTTTTAACTTGACTACAGACAAATAATATGATAGATCACTAGCTCTTTGGCTTCTTCCTCAAATTAATGAAATACTTGAGTCTTCTGCTCCATCTCTAGTTTACTACATTAGCTTAGAGTTGTTGCGATGTTTGCGCGGTTAGGGTATCTGCTTGTAACGCGAAGGTTCAGGGTTCGACTCCCAGTCGCTGATCACACATTTTTAACTCTACTACAGACAAATAATATAATAAATCACTAGCTCTTTGGCTTTTTCGATCCAACTGATGAAATCTAGAAAGATCGAAAGCTGCAATTAATGACAAATGAAGTGGTAAACCCAATTCCACTAAAGACACAGATAACAGATACTGGGAGTACGGATATGTGAAGCGAATGAGTAGAGTTGTGGCGATGGTTGCGCGGTTAGGACACCTGCTTGTAACGCGAAGGTTCTGGGTTCGACTCCCAGTCGCTGATCACACATTTTTAACTCTACTGCAGACAAATAATATAATAAATCACTAGCTCTTTGACTTCTTCGATCCAACTGATGAAATCTAGAAAGATCGAAAGCTGCAATTAATGACAAATGAAGTGGTAAACCCAATTCCACTAAAGACACGTTAACAGATACTGGAAGTACGGTATGTGAAGCGAATGAGTAGAGTTGTGGCGATGGTTGCGCGGTTAGGACACCTGCTTGTAACGCGAAGGTTCTGGGTTCGACTCCCAGTCGCTGATCACACATTTTTTAACTCTACTGCAGACAAATAATATAATAAATCACTAGCTCTTTGACTTCTTCGATCCAACTGATGAAATCTAGAAAGATCGAAAGCTGCAATTAATGACAAATGAAGTGGTAAACCCAATTCCACTAAAGACACAGATAACAGATACTGGGAGTACGGTATGTGAAGCGAATGAGTAGAGTTGTGGCGATGGTTGCGCGGTTAGGACACCTGCTTGTAACGCGCAGGTTCTGGGTTCGACTCCCAGTCGCTGATCACACATTTTTAACTCTACTACAGACAAAATAATATGATGAATCGCTATCTCTTTGGTTTCTTTCTCAAATTGATGAGATTCTTGAGTCTGGTACTCCATCTTTAGTTGACTACATTAGCTTTTGAGAAAATCATAGAGACGGAGTAGAAGACTCAGAGTTTCACTGCCACAAAAAGACCAAAAGCTAAAGGGAAGTATTTCTACAAAACTAAAGCGCTTTTAGATAGAATAATTGTGCCAGAAAATATGTTGTTAGTCGTATTTGGTTACCAAAGCTATCTTTAAACATTTTGTTCTTTGACTTCATTTGACGTAAAATAAACTAATGTCGAAACTAAAACAAAATAAAAAATCCAAGCCACTACACTTTTAAAGTCTTCTTTTTTCCTTATAACTTCAAACACTTACTCTGGTAAAATTACAACCTTGTATTCCCAAGTGATCTTGGTTGATCTTAATGGAGGCTTTATTCAGAAGTATCCCTTTGAACGCCGGCTCCATACTAGCGAGATCCACGGACATGATCAAAGGGGCGGCCATTATGCACCAAATGGTCATTTGAGCCTTCGATTGCTCCACGCTGAGACCATAGTTGCCTATGAGTAACTAAAACACTAAGCGTACGAAATTAGACCAATAAACCACCACACTTACCATATCTGGATCGTTCCAGTGGCCGGGACCTGCAAACGGCGCCAAACGCTCCTGATTTTGACTGAACCAACTCACAATGCTGGAGACGCTTTGCCAGGAATCGTCAATGTCGTCCCAGTTGCGCCAGAGGTTGCAAAATTGGGTGGCACTCGCGTAATCCGGCTACGACAAAGTTCAAATTAGAGATGTATAGCTTTGGACATCTGTGTACCCTTTCAATATTTCGTAACGTTAACTCGAACATAGAACTTGTCCCCTGAAACCAAGAAAAATTAAAAAACACAACAAAGGTTGCTCTAACGCGTTTCGACAGCCAAGCTGTCATCTTTAGAGAGAAACTGTTTCTCTCTGAAAATAACAGCTTGGCTGTCGAAACGCGTTAGAGCAACCTTTGTTGTGATTTTTAATTTTTCTTGGTTTCAGGGGACAAGTTCTGTGTTTCAATTTTTGAAGATAACCAAGGACCAGTCCGTTCCATCAAACGTTAACTCGTTAAAAAATTGCATCTTAGCTAATATATAAATGAGAAAGTGTGTTAGTCTGCTGAACATATCAACGAATTTGAACAAAATATCATTCTGCAATCGCACGAGAGTTTTTAAATTTGTTTAATTAATAGATTAATGTATTAATTTGTTTCTGGTTCTGATTAAGAATCAGATGTAGAAGATTACTTAAGGAGTTGGATAGATGGTGCTGTTGATCAAATACATTTTTTCGTTTATAACAGGAGTCGGCAAACCGCGGCTCGCGAGCCACATGAGGCCCTTTTAAAAGACAATTGCGGCTCCTTAAATCCCTTGAAAAAATAAATAAACAAAAGCTAGAGTGAACAGACACGCAGAAAACGAGTACTCATTTTTTGACCCACAGAAGTCGAAATTTCCAAAAATACTTTTCTACGAATTTTTACATTTTAATTTTGGTGCAACGGACTGGTCTTTGGTTATCTTCAAAAATTGAAATACAGAACTTGTCCCCTGAAACCAAGAAAGATTGCTTTCTTGGTTCTTCTATAACACAAGTTTGGATAAATGTAATGAAACTAACTAAATAAGAAGCTAACTTAATCACTTGTGCAGAGCTTTAAAGAGTTCGTGTAGATTGCTGAATGATGTTTTGTTCAAATTCGTTGCTACATATATTTAGCTGCCTTGCAGCGAGTCTCCAGCTATAAATTGGGTAGCAAACTTGGGCCCTATTGTCCTATTTAAAAATCTGTTTCAGTAACAATTATATTTTCCTCACGTGTATATTTTTGGGTTCCATGTAAGCGGGAAAGCTGCAGGAGTAGACGATGGGTCGACCTGTTTTGTTAAGAAATTTCCCCATTTTGGCATAACCTGCAACGTCTTCTATTAAGTTACCAAAAATTGCTTTTTTATCTCTGAGACCTTCAGGCATTATGTCGATTTTGGCGTAACATCCGTCAAATTTGAAATAGTCGACTTCCCATTCGGCGAAAGTTTGGGCGTCCAACTGCAAATAGTCGATGCTTCCGGGGTAACCACCGCAGGTTTTGGCACCGAAATCTGCGTAGATACCAAATTTGAGACCCTTCGAATGCACCTGGTGTCAGAATTTTGAATAAATATCAAATGAATGGCAAGTTTTTACTTTTTTTTAGTTTAATTTTAAAGAAAAAATTTAAAATTTGTAAATTTCTGTACAATTTCAATACAAAATCAAATTTCGAGAAAAAAAATCGAAAGTTGATACAAGACGAATTTTGAAAATGAATTGAAATTTCGAGCAAAAGATCAATTCAAAAAAAAAAGACGCGTGGTGACGCGTGTTGGTCACAGCTTATCCCCTATCTCAAATCACTCAACGCGCCCAAAGTATTCACTTCACAAATCGATACTTTGTAGTTTAAAAAAAAATAACGAAAAAATTTGTACAAAAAATGTTGAGTTTTTTTTGCTGCTTGGTGATCTTCAAAAATTGAAATATAAATCTTGCCCCCTGAAGCCAAGAAAGATTAAAAAACACAACAAAGGTGGCTCTAAAGCGTTTCGACAGCTAAGCTATCAGTATCTTTCTGAAGAAGATAGCTTGGCTGTCGAAACGCGTTACAGCAACCTTTGTTCTGTTTTTTAATTTTTCTTGGTTTCAGGGGACAAGATTTATACTTCAATTTTTGAAGATAACCAAGCACCAAAAAACTCAACATTTTTTGTACAAATTTTTTCGTTATTTTTTTTTAACCACAAATTATCGATTTCTGAAGTGAATACTTTGGGCGCGTTGAGTGATTTGAGATAGGGGATAAGCTTGTGGTTTACTGTGACCAACACGCGTCACCACACGTCTTTTTTTTTTGAATTGATCTTTTGCTCGAGAATTCGTTTTCAAAATTCGTCTTGTATCAACTTTCGATTTTTTTTCTCGAAATTTCGTTTTGTATTGAACAATTCGACATTTATCTTATCAGAAATTTACAAATTTACATTTTAAAAAAAAAAACGTTAAAGAACTTTCTATTTGATGTTATTGCTCAACTGTACTATCGGTTAGTAGTCATATTAAGTAAAAAGTGCCCCCAAAAAATATTAAACAAAAATATTACGTAGTCAGCTAAGGCCTTCATCCCGCTGGGGAACCTTATCCTGTCAGATTGGAGTTTGCCGTCCGGGCCTCGCTCCTTTTCCGACCAGCAGTCGTCCACGATAATATAATTGTATCCTGCTTCGAGGTATCCGTCCGAGGCCAAGTGATCGGCCATTTTTCGAAACAGTTTTTCACTAAAAATCGATTTTTAGGGGGAAGTTCGGTTGCACCGTTGACACTCACCTCACGCAGTCATCGGGATAAGCTTCGCAGTCTATTAGACACCTGTAGCGTTGCCAGTGCATCCAGCCCATCGGTGGGGTCCTTGCTAGACCGTTGTCGAGCCCATTGAATTTCGCTGCCTGATGTAATAAATAATAATAATAAATGCACCCACGAGTCGCATGATTTGGATTTGGTTGTAGTAGAGTACGGTTGGGTTCGCACTGACCTAAATGGTAATCTCGATGCGATTTTAAGTGTATATTCAAATCAAAACCAGTCGGTCAAACGATAAACAGTTAAAAATGTTTTAACTGTACAACGAATACTAAGCGTTGTTTAGAAATTGGAAATTGATTGCAAAATAAGTTTGGTAAAACAGCATGAAATTATCGCTTTGTAATTAATTTATTTACAAACGATAAGATACATCAATACGTGATTAGAATATTATTTTTAAAAACAGACTCAGCTTCTAAATAAAGTATCAAACAATACAGAGAATTTTCTGCCTTTGTTTTAATTGTCAATGTCAATACTGAAGCTGTTGCCGTGATATATCGCTAGCGTTACGCTACTGTAAGCATTTACAATTATTTATTAGATTTTTTTGAATTTTTTTCGATATTTTTTTCGAGAGAGTCCAATTTCGAAAAGTCAACTTTTTTTAAACGTTGATTTTGTAATTGCGATGTCTTCTCACATTTGTATCAATTCTTCTTCAAATAAAAAGTAAAAAAACGTCGAAACTTCAAACTTGTAGAGAAAGTAGAGTTGGGATGACTTGAAATATTTTGAAAGAGAAGATGGATTTTGAAAATGAACTTCGAAACTTCGAGAATATTTTCCAAGTTGAGAACAAGTCGAAAATTCCTAAAGAAAGCCAAACTAAAGAGAAATTTTTAAAAATACAATATAACAAAACGTTAAATTACGATATAAGTAAAATTTCGAGCAAAAAAACGGAATCTGAATTTGAATTTTATCGAAAAAGTCAAAATTTTGAGAGAAATTTCTTTAAAAAATTAAATCTTCAAGTGCAAACATGAAATATTAATTTTTTAAAAGAAAACCGTAAATTTTGAGGGTTTATCTTTTAGAAAGAGTCCACATCTGTAAAAAATCGAATTTGAAGAAAAAAAAATCGTAATTTCGAGAAGAAAGTCGACTAATCCCGAGAAAGTTAAATTTCGAGGAAAAGAAAAACGTCGAAACTTAAAACTTTCAGAGAAAGTCAAGTTGGGATGACTTGAAATATTTTGAAAGAGGAGATGGATTTTGAAAATGAACTCGAAACTTCGAGAATATTTCCCAATTTGAGAACAAGTCGAAAATTCCTAAAGAAAGCCAAACTAAAAGAAATTTTTAAAAATACAGTATAAAAAAACGCCTAATTACGATATAAGTAAATTTCGAGCAAAAAAACGGAATCTGAATTTGAATTTTGTCAAAAAAGTCAAAATTTTGAGAGAAATTTCCTAAAGAAATTATATATTCATTTGAAAAAACGTCGAATTTTGAGAATAAATTGAAGACGAATTGAACAAAAATTGTACAACTCGGAAATAAAAGACAAATTGTAAAAAGAAACTCAAAGCCTTGAGAAAATTGTCGAACTTGCAAAAGATAGAACTTTTCTAAAGAAGAAGAAAATTCTGAGAAAGCCAATAAGACGATAGCGAATCGGCCCCAGAAGGATATCTGGATCATCTTTTAAAGGCGTACTGCTACTAATAAGATACTTTGATTATGCAAGTTTCAGATCTCTATCTATTTTGGTTTTTGAAAAAAATCAAAAAAAGCAAAAAATAGAAAAATATTTTTTTCTCAAAAACTATTCAAGCGATTTGAATAAAATGTTAACACATATATAGAGACGTATAAAGGCTATATTAAAAAAAATATATTAACCCAAAATCTTTATGCTATTTGGGAGAAACGGGCAATTTTTTCGAAATTAACTTTTTTTCTAGTGAATCGGCCCCAGAAGGATATCTGGATCATCTTTTAAAGATGTGTTGCTACTAATAAGATACTTTAATTATGCAAGTTTCAGATCTCTATCTATTTTGGTTTTTGAGAACAATCAAAAGAACCAAAATATAGAAAAATATTTTTTCTCAAAAACTACTCAAGCACTTGAAATAAAATTTTGACATATTATAGAGACGTATAAAAGCTATATTAAAAAAAATATATTAACCCAAAATCTGTATGTTATTTAGGAGAAACGGGCAATTTTTTTCGAAATTATTTTTTTTTTCCAGTGAATCGGCTTCAGAAGGATATCTGGATCATCTTTTAAAGGTGTGTTGCGAATATTAAGATACTTTGAATTATGCAAGTTTCAAATCTCTATCTATTTTGGTTTTTGAATAAAATCAAAAAAACCAAAATATAGAAAAATATTTTTTCTCAAAAACTACTCAAGCGATTTGCATCAAATGTTAACATATTATAGAGACGTATAAAAGCTATATTAAAAAATATATATTAACCAAAATCTTTATGCTATTTAGGAGAAACGGGCAATTTTTTCGAAATATTGAAGAAACACAAAAACGAATTTTTTCATTTAAAAACTGATTTTTTTTAATTTCAGTAATATTGAGATCATCTCTGAAGAGTAGATTTCTGCTAATAGGATAGTTTGATCCTACAAATTGCAGAATTCTATTTATGTTCATTTTTGAAAACACTTTGAACACACTTTGATTTTTTAAAACCCGAAATACAAGAATGGAAACAAATTTTAGGCAAAAAAAATTATTTTTGAATAACATAAAACTCAAAAAAAGCTAAATTTAAAAAAAAATTGCCAAAAGTTTAATAAATAATAAGAAATATTAAAAAAAATTGAATTTTGAGGAAAAAAAATCCGTATTTGAAGAGAAAAAGATAAATATCGAGGAAAAATGAGAAATTTAGATAGAAAATGAGTAATTTCGAGAGAAAATGAAAACCTTAGAAAAATTAGCTTGAATTTCAACTTAAAAAAAATCGCATCTTGAGAATGAATTAAACTAGAATTTAAAATATTGAAAAAGATCCAATTTTGAGAAAAATTATACAACTTCGAAAGAAGGAATTTTAAAAATAAAGTTTTAGAAAATCGTCGAACTGCAAAAATGCAAAAATTTCACAGAGTCAAAGTTATAAACAAAAAGGTGAAACTAGGAGAAAAGAAGTCGAAATTTTAAAAGAAAAGTCGAAATTTCGAAACAAAATCATAACCTTGTAGTTCTGACTTTAACCTTAAACTCTTCAGTTTAAAATTAAAATTTTGAGAAAGAATTTAGAAATTCTAAGTTCACATTTGAAACCATAAGAAAAAAAGTCGAAATTTCAAAAGAAAATCCAAATTTCGAAACAAAATCAATATCTTGTAATAACCTTAAATTCTCGAGATTAAAGTTGAAATTTTGAAAAACAAATTAAGAAATTCTAAGTGCAGAATTGAAATTTTGAAAAAAATAGGTGAAATTTTAAAATAAAACTGGACATTTCAAAACAGAACCCAAAATCTTGCAGTTTTGAACTAAAAATCTCGGCTTCAAAATTGAAATTGTCAGAAATTCTAAGTTTCGCTTCGAAATTACAAAAAATACGTCAACATTTCCAGACAAAAGTCGAAATTTCAAATCCAAAACTCACAATTTCAAAAAAAGTCACAATTCTTTAGTTCTCCCTTTATTTAAAAAATCTTGAGTTTAAAGTTGAAATTTTGAGAAATAACTTAAAAATTCTAAGTTCTGATTTGAAATTTCGAGAAAAAATAGTTGAAAAAAAATCGTATCTTGAGAATGAATTGAATTAGAACTTAAAATATTGAAAAAAGATCCAATTTTGAGAAAATTTGTACAACTTCGAAAGAAGGAATTTTAAAAATAAAGTTTGAGAAAATTGTCGAACTGCAAAAATGCCAAAATGTTACAGAATGAAAGTTATAAACAAAAAGGTGAAACTAGGAGAAAAGAAGTCGAAATTTTAAAAGAAAAGTCGAAATTTCGAAACAAAATTATAATCTTGTAGTTCTGACTTTAACCTTAAACTCTTCAGTTTAAAATTAAAATTTTGAGAAAGAATTTAGAAATTCTAAGTTCACATTTGAAACCATAAGAAAAGAAGTCGAAATTTCAAAAGAAAATCCAAATTTCGAAACAAAATCAATATCTTGTAATAACCTTAAATTTTCGAGATTAAAGTTGAAATTTTGAAAAACAAATTAAGAAATTCTAAGTGCAGAGTTGAAATTTTGAAAAAAATAGGTGACATTTCAAAATAAAAGTGGACATTTCGAAACAGAACCCAAAATCTTGTAGTTTTGAACTAAAAATCTCGGCTTCAAAATTGAAATTGTCAGAAATTCTAAGTTTCGCTTCGAAATTACAAAAAATACGTCAACGTTTCCAGACAAAAGTCGAAATTTCAAATCCAAAACTAAACAATTTCAAAAAAAAGTCACAATTCTTTAGTTCTACCTTTATTTAAAAATCTTGAGTTCAAAGTTGAAATTTTGAGAAAGAATTTAGAAATTCTAAGTTCACATTTGAAACCATAAGAAAAGAAGTCGAAAACTTTAAAAGAAAATCCAAATTTCGAAACAAAATCAATATTTTGTAATTCCTGACTTTTAACCTTAAATTCTCGAGATTAAAGTTGAAATTTTGAGAAACAAATTAAGAAATTCTAAGTGCAGAGTTGAAATTTTGAAAAAAATAGATGAAATTTCAAAATAAAACTGGACATTTCAAAACAGAATCCAAAATCTTGTAGTTTTGAACTGAAAATTTCGATTTCAAAATTTAAATAGTCAGAAATTCTAAAGTTTCGCTTCGAAATTACAAAAAATACGTCAACAGTTTCCAGACAAAAGTCGAAATTTCAAATCCAAAACTCACAATTTCAAAAAAAGTCACAATTCTTTAGTTCTGCCTTTAATTGAAAATATCTCTAGTTTAAAGTTGAAATTTTGAGAAACAACTTAGAAATTCTAAGTTCTGATTTGAAATGTCGAGAAAAATAGTTGAAATTTCGGAGAAAAATAGTTGAAATTTCAAGAAAAACAAAACCCAAAATCTTTTAATTTTCAAACTAAAAATCTCGGCTTGCAATATTGAAATTATCAGAAATTCTAAGGTCCGCTTCGAAAGCACGAAAAATCGTCAACATTTCCAAACAAAAGTCGTTTCAAATTCAGTCACTATTTCAAAAAAGGTTACAATTCTTTAGTTCTGCCTTTAATTGAAAAATTTTGAGTTTAAAGTTCAGATTTTGAGAAACAAATTAGCACTTTTAAGTTCAGATTTGAAATTTTAAGAAAAATAGTTGTAGCTTTGGACGAAAGGTCGAACGAAACCCAAAATCTCGCAGTTCTGCCTTTAAACTGCACATTTTGGCTTCAAAATTGAAATTGTAAGAAGAAATTATGCAACCAAGTTTCGTTTATGAAATCATGACAAAAAAGGTCGAAAGTTTTGAGAATAATGTCAAACGTTCAAACGATAGTAATAATAATATTCAAAAAAATTTTCGAAAGTCGCCGAAATCCTCTAATTTCGAGAGAAGCAAGTTTTTGCAAAAAGTTGGATTGCTTATAGAAGGCGAAACGTCATAAATTTTGAGGAAAAAATCGATACTTGAGAAACGTGGCGAAATTCGAAAGAGAAACGAATTTCGCTGAAAGCATAATTTAAAATAAAGTCGAAAAGAAGTCATTTGTTAAAAAAAAGTTGGACGAAATTTCGAAAAAAAGACAAGTACGAATTTAGAGAAAAGAGCCAATTTTAAAATTTTTTTTTGTCTCAAAATTGTCTTAAAATATTTAATCTTTTATTAACAGATCGATTAAATTTCTAGCAAAAGACGAATTTTTGACAAATAAATCTAAACTTCCAAAAAATCGAATTATAGTATAAATATTCAGAAAAAGTCGAATTCTTACAAGTAGAGGGGAATTTTGAAAATAAAGTGGGCAAATTTTAGAGCAAAAGCTAGAGTTTAGAAAAAGTTGACTTAAGGAGGACCAAATTTTGAGCAAAAATCGAATTTTAAAAGTAAAGTCGAAATTAAAAATAACCGACGAATTAAAAAGGATTCTAATGCACAAGACTAATAGGTTTGAACATTTATTAGTATTAGATTCGAAGTTTGCAAACCAAATACCGGTTTCGATCTTGTTAGATCTCGTCTCGTTAGAACTCGAATGCTAACAAATGTTCCGACAAGTAAGTACTAAAGAATTCACGGACGTCAAGCGTGTGATTTCTTAGTACTACCGACACCTATTGGTCCATAGAGAAACTATGGCCATCGCCAACAATGTCGTATGCAAGGAAACTGCAACCTAGACTACAAATTCATGCAACCCTCCAGACGTCTGGAGTGAATCTCTAGTGAATCATAGGTAACTTGCATTCGACAGAGTCTAATGTTAACATTACTATGTATAGCATTATAGCATGTACTATGTAGTATGTACTATTGCCTACTATGAGTAAGACGTGTAATGGAATTAAAAAGCGCGTTGACGACAGCGGGATTTGAACCCGCAACTTATTAGACCCATCTATCGCCTTAATCGCTGAACCACGCGACCATTCACAAGAATACGAATCTAAACTACATTTAGGGAGTTTTCACCTCTGACAGCAGTTCCCAGAGTGATTTTTTTAAAGAAGGAGAAGAAGATAATTATGAAAATAACGTGCTTTATATCTGTAATCTCTAAAACAATAAAAAGTAACAAAAATATATACCTTATAAATGAAAACAAAGTGAAATGTAAAAATTATTGCTAATTTAAATACAACAATATATTACTAACTTAATAAATTGTTTGATTCAAGAGGTAACTGTGTTCCACCAAGGACTAATTGTAAATTATATGTAACTTAAATTATAACAAATTTAATTATATTTTATAGAAAATATCGAGCTGTAAACAAAACAAACTTAATTGTAAAGTTATGTCTAGCATTAAGTAGTCGAATAAAAGAATATTAAATTAAGATTAAATTTAATATTATTTTAATTTCAGACGACATACACTGGTTGACAGCACAGTAATACCAAGTAATAATACTTAATCTTACAGGAGTATTTCTATCACATTGATATCTATTGTTAATTACGATCTGATCACAATACATGTCCAAGACTAGATCTGCAAGTTTAATCAACGGTCAACTTCTTGAAAGTACCTTCGATGCCCATTCCCAATTCCTCGTTCATTTCCGACAGCAGTGGGCAATTCTTCTCGTCGATTTCAATAGTACATTTCGTCCAAAGCCAAAAGCTGCTTCCGTTTCTCCTTCAATTCGTCCTTAAATTTCTTCACCATGTCAGCCAGAGGGATTTCACCTCCGTACTCCTTAGGTAGAAGTTTGGTATCAATTTTAGCATGAAGCTCGTCGAGGGATTTGTATATCTGGAAATTTGACCAAATATGGTAACTGTGAATTATTGGGGCACCCAATACTTACAAATATCCTGTTTTTCAGTTTTTCATTGAGGAGGGAAATAGCGAATTCTATTATTTTTATTGCACTGGGTGAAATATTCAGGAAATGGTTTGCTTTGTGTCTCATGGGGGTTGTATTCTAAAAGAATAGTAACTATTAGTGGTGGCATAACAAAATTTTGCAGGCTTCTTGTCCAACTTTTTTTACATCTCACGATGCTTCTTAAGCTTTCCATATTGTTAACTTTCAGACAAGATTATTAAGAGCAAAGGAGACATTTTGGGCCCAGTATGGTAGCTGAAAGCACCAAATGTACCAACAACTTACTTCAAAAATCAATGCCAGCAGTTGACTCACTGTTATTTGGCTGGAAGTATCACTGGAAAAGTCCTGAGACTATTCAAATGCACTGACCAATACGTTTGAACAAATTTGAGAATTAAACCAAAAGTTATTGGTCTATGCATTAAATTCTGTTATACCTAGTGCAAGTTGTTAAATATAATTGATTTAATCTCACCTGAATGCACCTCAGTATATTTCTGATGTCCGTAAGCGACCACAAAGACAAGTGGGCCATCTGGAAGCCGCTTTCGTCGTTGATGTAAGTGTACCCATTGATTTGGTTAATTTCATCGTCCATGAGAGCTTCAGTGACCAAACTATGCACTCTGACCATATCAGCTGAAGTGTACTTATGAGGATCGAATTTTCCAGCGCAGCTGAAGATCACCAAACGTCCCTCGTCTCTCCGTATGAGAGGCACCAAGTATCCGGCCTCCAAAATCTCGGACAAACTTTTATCTTCGCTGTCTAAATTTTGGAACCACTGGGGATAGAGTTGCCGTATGGTTAGGTATCGTTCCAACATTTCGCAAGCTTGTGGGACACTAAATTTCTTCGTTCGGAGGAATCTCAACAGAAATGGGGTGTCTGAAACGTTCATAATTAATTGTGAAGTTTACTCGATTGTTGAGGATGTACCCATTCTACACTTTTTAATGTTGGGGTGTTTTTGAATCCATTCCCTCATTTGATCGAGGGATTGCTCCCGCATGCTGTCATCTTCTCTGAGTTCTTCCAAAGCTCTTTTCTTTTCCGGCTCGGGTAGCTGACATACGTAGTCTTGTACGTTGCTTTCGCCTCCTAACCCCA
This sequence comes from Dastarcus helophoroides, assembly GCA_028583605.1. Lineage (NCBI taxonomy): Eukaryota > Metazoa > Arthropoda > Insecta > Coleoptera > Bothrideridae > Dastarcus > Dastarcus helophoroides. The sequence continues at coordinate 14,022,196 of CM053337.1, read as the reverse complement.
TACTGAAAATAAATGAGTGGATCGATTAGCAGCTCTTAGTCCTAAAATTTGAAATTTTCCTAAATCAATTATGGCATAATCTATTCCATTCTTACAGGTTTTTCTGCTTCTAGATTTATACTTTCAATACAATTAGGAAGATGTATATTATCTTTGTCCTAATTGATTAAACGCGAATTGTTTTCGAATGATCGAACGATGTTGTCACTTTTTTTGAAGTTTTGTCTTTAATCCCAAAATGACTCTTTCAAAGACCCAAGTACAAGCTCAAGATTTTTCTCTAAATTTAGGATTTTCTTTCGCGATTTTTTTTTAAAATTCAAATCGACTATTTATGACATAGAGTGACGTTGGGGCGTGGAGACGTAAAGCCATAGGGGGGCGGGAGTAATCCCGCTATTCAAGCCACTGTTCTTGACATTCGTTCTAGGAAATTGTTCTAAATTTTGGATTTTATTTCGCGGTTTTTTTATATTCAAATTAACAATTTAAGACAGAGTGGCTTGGGGGAGTGGCGACGTGGGGGGAGGGGGGGTGACTGATCCCGTTATCCAAACCATGGCTTCTAGACATTCGTTCTAGGAAATTGTTCTAAATTGTGGATTTTCTTTGGCGGTTTTTTTAGACAATTCCTTTATAACTTAGAGTGGTTTTTTTAAATTCAAATTAACAATTGAAGACATATAGTGGCTTGGGTGAAGACGTGAAGACATGGGGAGGGAGGGGGGGTGATTGATCCAGTTATCGAAACTACGACTTCTAGACATTCGTTCTTGGAAGTTGTTCTAGATTTTGGATTTTTTTTCGCGGTTGTTTAAATTCAAATCAACAATTTAAGACATACAGTGGCTTGGGGGCGTGGAGATGTGAATGCATGGGGGGTGATTGATCCCGTTATCCAAACCATGGCTTCTAGACATTCGTTCTAGGAAATTGTTCTAAATTTTGGATTTTCTCTGGCGGTTTTTTTTAGACAATTCCTTTATGACTTAGAGTGGTTTTTTAAATTCAAATTAACAATTTAAGACATAGAGTGGCTTGGGGGCATGGAGACGTGAAGGCATGGAAAAGGGGGGGGAGTGATTGATCCAGTTACCCAAACTACGACTTCTAGACATTCGTTCTTGGAAGTTGTTCTAGATTTTGGATTTTTTTCGCGGTTTTTTAAATTCAAATCAACAATTTAAGACATAGAGTGGCTTGGGGGCGTGGAGACGTGAAGGCATGGGGGGGTGATTGATCCCGTTATCCAAACCATGAGCTTCTAGACATTCGTTCTAGGAAATTGTTCTAAATTTTGGATTTTCTCTGGCGGTTTTTTTTAGACAATTCCTTTATGACTTAGAGTGGTTTTTTAAATTCAAATTAACAATTTAAGACATAGAGTGGCTTGGGGGCATGGAGACGTGAAGGCATGGGAAGGGGGGGGGGTGATTGATCCAGTTACCCAAACTACGACTTCTAGACATTCGTTCTTGGAAGTTGTTCTAGATTTTGGATTTTTTTCGCGGTTTTTTTAAGATTCAAATCAACACATTTAAGACATAGAGTGGCGGGAGTGAGACTAGCATGGGGGGTGATATCGTTATCAACACGGCTTTAGATTCGTCTAGGATTGTCAAATTTATTCTTTCGCGGTTTTATTAAAATCAACAATTTAAGACATAGAGTGGCTTGGGGGCGTGGAGACGTGAAGGCATGGGGGAGTGATTAATCCCGTTATTTAAACCGTAGCTTCTAGAAATTCGTTCTAGGAAATTGTTCTAAATTTTGGATTTTCTCTGGCGGTTTTTTTTAGACAATTCCTTTATGACTTAGAGTGGTTTTTTAAATTCAAATTAACAATTTAAGACATAGAGTGGCTGGGGGCATGGAGACGTGAAGGCATGGGAAGGGGGGGGGGTGATTGATCCAGTTACCCAAACTACGACTTCTAGACATTCGTTCTTGGAAGTTGTTCTAGATTTTGGATTTTTTTTCGCGGTTGTTTAAATTCAAATCAACAATTTAAGAAATACAGTGGCTTGGGGGCGTGGAGACGTGAATGCATGGGGGGGTGATTGATACCGTTATCCAAACCATGGCTTCTAGACATTCGTTCTAGGAAATTGTTCTAAATTTTGGATTTTCTCTGGCGGTTTTTTTTTAGACAATTACTTTATGACTTAGAGTGGTTTTTTAAATTCAAATTAACAATTTAAGACATAGAGTGGCTTGGGGGCATGGAAGCGTGAAGGCATGGGAAGGGGGGGAGGTAATTGATCCAGTTACCCAAATTACGACTTCTAGACATTCGTTCTTGGAAGTTGTTCTAGATTTGCATTTTCTTTCGCGGTTTTTTTTTTAGATTCAAATCAACCATTTATGATATAGAGTGGTTGGGGGCATGGAGACATGAAGGCATGGGGGGGGAGTGATTAATCCCGTTATCCAAACCACGGCTTTTAGACATTCGTTCTAGGAAATTGTTCTAAATTTTATATTTTCTTTCGCGGTTTTTTAAATTCAAATCAACAATTTAAGACATAGAGTGGCTTGGGGGCGTGGAGACGTAAAGGCATGGGGGAGTGATTAATCCCGTTATTTAAACCGTAGCTTCTAGAAATTCGTTCTAGGAAATTGTTCTAAATTTTGGATTTTCTCTGGCGGTTTTTTTAAACAATTCCTTTATGACTTAGAGTGGTTTTTTAAATTCAAATTAACAATTTAAGATATAGAGTGGCTTGGGGGCATGGAGACGTGAAGGCATGGGAAGGGGTGGGGGTGATTGATCCAGTTATGCAAACTACGACTTCTAGACATTCGTTCTTGGAAGTTGTTCTAAATTTTGGATTTTCCTTCGCGGTTTTTTTTAGACAATTCCTTTATGATTTAGAGTGGTGTGGGGTAGTGGGGACGTGGGGCCATGAAAGGTGATTGATCTCCATATCCAAGCCACTGCCTCTACATATTCCTTCTAGAAAAAAAATTACTTATTGTTCAACTAATGACGATTTTTGTAAGCAGATCGAGTTGTTCTCATCATGATTTCAAAATTTTGAAATTGGTCAAACTAAAGTGTTTGGGGTCGTGAGTCAGGTAGGGGCAATTGCATAATTACGCCCCCTTTGCATCCACACCTTTACCGATGCATAACAGTTGGCTTCTCTGCCGAATTTTTTTTTTTGGATTTTTTTCACAATTTCATCGAAATTTAGATTCTTCTTCCGCCGATTTCATTTCACAGTTGAAATGTCAAAAAAAGCAAAAATTCTGGTTGTAGAAACTTAAAATATCGAATTTCTTTTCAGTATTTACACCTAGACCAAGGTTTTCTTTGCTAAATTTTCCCCAGTTTGGACTTCTTTTTGATCGAAATTTAAATTGTTCTTTAGACACAGTTTTCCCTAAATTTAGATTTCCAAATTTTGATTTGTGTTCTCAAACTTTCGACTTAATCCACAGTTTTCAGTTTCTTCTTGAAATTTCCAGTTCAAATTTTAAATTAAAAAAAAAAATCGATGTTGCTCTAAATAACGACCTTTTTCTAAAAAATTTCACTTTAAAACGAACATTTTTTCAGTGTTCAAGCAAAATTTTTAAATATCAAAACTACCAGAAAGTAATCGACATTTAGGAAATTAATTTTTTTGTACTTTTAGTACAAATTTTAAAGTTTTAGACTTTCTAGTTTCGAAATGTGCTGCTTCCCAAAATTGCACAATTAATTTATCCAAAATTTCTATCCAAAATTCGAAATCTAGATTTTTTAATTTTGTTCTCAAAATTTTGATTTATTTAATAAACAGTTAATCGTGCCGAAGTTGAAAATATTGACAACCACAACCGTGGACTCAGAGAATTTTAAAAAGTCCATTTTCAGAAAAGACCAAAGTTTTAGAAACAAGAAAGAACGACTGTTGAAAGTCAAATCGAAATTTTAAGAAAAATCACGATAAAAGGTTAAAAAAAAGTTGAAATTACTTACAAGAATATCAAAAATGTTCGGTAAATGAAGTCTTCAGTTAATTAGTTAGATTCGAGTTTAAACTCGAAATTCGAAAGCCTAAACTCGAAACAAAATACAGAAAGAAGCAAAAAAATTTGGGAGAATTTCCGAACTTGAATTATCCAAAGAGCTTTGTTTCTTCTACTTCTTGATCAACTAAATATTTTTCTGTTTCTCTCAAAAGTTAGTGCATTCGTGGCCGAATTGACACAACAAGCTCTGAAGATTTGGGTAAACTTTCCTTGAAAATAGATTCGAATTTTGGGTAATAAAATGCTCCGGCTTTCGATTTTCCGCTTTCTCTCTACAGAAATCGTTCATAATTAAAACAACCGATTTCCTTTATAATCTAATTTTTCCAAAATTAATCTGGCTACAGAAAACTATTTATAGAAAGTTGTAGAACTGTAGAAAAATTTGAATAAAATATGACCAGTTTGGTACCTTTTCAGATAGTCAAATTGTCCCATTTTAAAACAAATACTGAATTATTACACTCACTGATAGTTCTGTATCTTATCTGTTAGTGATTGCACAGGACATTAGGTTTGTTTTTAACATACCTACGTTTTGTTTTGCACTGGAATACGCAGGTAATTCCATACACATTAGTGCTCATGGATTTTTATTTCATCGACGTGTTTATCATTTTTACAATGGATAATTCTACACTTTGCAAATTTAATTGCAGCACCGAGGTCGTCATTTGTATGAAGATATCGGATTCAAAATCATATACACTAGAAACATTATTACAAAAAAAAAGTGCAATAAAAACCAACAATAAAAAGATTTTTAATGAACATCAACATTTGAAATTGTACCAGAGTACCAGAAATGAGAGATGAGTGAATTTTTTAATAAAGAGTTAATTTCGTTGAAACTAGGCTGCAACGATTTTGATTTTGCGTCCAGAAAAACTTGAAACTAGGCTATAATGATTTTGCGTCCAAAAAATTGAAGTTTCGCTACGGTTTTGATCCTTCAACTGATTGAACAAATTGCTGCAGATCATTCCGATGTTTGTAATGTGCATCTCACAATTTGCGATGTGTAGTAACGATTTGGACACAACGCTTCGGTGTAATAATGCCAGCAGAGCGCTATTCAGGTTCGTGAAAGTGACGCGGAAATAAAGAAAGTAAAATGCTTTCTTCTTTGTATACTATACGGCTGAATTTCATCTGCTCGTCCCATATCTTTAATAGAACGCTTAGTCATATTCGTGATGTAAAAAAAAAGTCTTAATCAAACACGCAATTACATAAAAATGTTTAAGTAGCACAAGAACAATTTCACAACATTTTTCAAATGTAATGAATAATTATCCTTCAAAGATCTTGAGTTTCTTAAAAATAATAATTACCTAAGGAACTAACGAATGATACGAGATTTTCTAACGATTTGTTCAACACTACATTACGCAATAACGCGATTTCGAGTTATTTACTTATTCTTGTTCCTTGTGCAAATATTTATTTTTTATAGGTTTAACCAATAGGCAGGATATTTAGGGAAACTTAGTACACAAATTGAGATTAATTCCCACATATTACAATGATGTAATTTCTAGGAAAGCACAAAATCTAATTTTTTTGACAAGCTCGAGTTTTCCTAAAAATTTTAATTTTTTTCTCAAGCTTTCGAAGTTTTTTCATTTACCAGGATTTTGTGGGACACTTAGTATATATAAGGAGATCAGTTCCCACACATAACAGTGGCGTATTCTGCATGAGAGCTAGAAAAATTCAGGTTCGCTAACAAATTATACCTTTTGTTTAAACTAACGAATGGTAGAAGTTGAACTATCGTTAGTTTAGCCCGACGCGCAAGTAATGAATTGCGTTCGGGTAAACTGAAATGTAAAAGTGTAAAGGGTGAAAAGAAACGCACCCGTTCAAGTTGTAAGTTGTAGTTATTTCTCTCGTTTTTGCACAAAGGTTTCGGCAATAAATACCATACGATAAATCTCATTAATGGGGGGGCATTAGTAATTTCTAGGAGCCCATGACGAAGCCAAATACGATCCGCATCCCAAATTAGGAATTTTACGAATTAGTTTAACGACTGGGAAAAACCCCGTTCTTGGGAACCGATATCAGCCTCGCCCGAACTACAAGATTTGCGACAATGGGATACGGGTAATGGGTAAATAATTATCGACATGCACTAAAATGTACCTGATCCCATTGCCGTGACAAATCAGGTTCAATGCTCCTAAACACCTTTTTTTAAAAAGTTCGAGTTTTTTTGAAAATTTTAACTTCTTTCTCAAACTTCCCAAGTTTTTTCACGCAGGGGGGTTTTACGGGACACTCAGTATATACATTCAAATTAGTTCACCTATATAACAGTGATGTATTGCCCATCAAAGCTAGAGGACTTCAGCTTTGCTGACAAAATCTGACTTTTTCGAAAAGTTCGAGTTTTTTTGAAAATTTTAACTTTTTTCTCAAACTTTCTACGTTTTTTTTATTTAGCAGGATTTTGTGGGACATTCAGTACATATAAGAAGATCAATTCCCATATATAACAGTGACGTATTCTGCATGAAAGCTAGAAAAATTCAGCGTCACCAACAAATTATCTTTTTTGAAAAGTTCAAGTTTTTCTGAAAATTTTAACTTTTTTCTCAAACTTTCCAAGTTTTTTTAATTCAGGGGGGTTTTGTGGGACACCTAGTACATATACTGAAATCAGTTCACACATATAACAGTGACGTATTCCCCATCAAAGCCAAAAAACTTCAGCTTCGCTAACAAAATCTGACTTTTTCGAAAAGCTCAAGTTTTTCTGAAAATTTTAACTTTTTTCTTAAACGTTCCAAGTTTTTTCATTGAGTAGTTTTTTGTGGGACATTCAGTACATATAGGAAAATCAATTTCCACATATAACAGTGACGTATTCTGCATAAAAGCCAGAAAAATTCAGCTTCGATAACAAAATCAAACTTTTTTGAGAAGTTCGAGTTTTTCTAAAAATTTTAACTTGTTTCCCTAACTTCCCAAGTTTTTTCTCTTCAGGGGGATTTATGGGACACTTAGTACGTGTATTGAAATCAGCTCACACATATAACAGTGATGTATTCCCCATCAAAGCTATAAAACTTTAGCTTCGCTGACAAAATCTGCCTACTTTGAAAACCTCGAGTTTTTCTGAAAATTTTAACTTTTTTCTCAAACTTTCTAAGTTTTTTCATTCAGCAAGATTTTTTACAGCTCTTAGTACATATAACGAGACCAAATCGTACATATAACAGTGACGTATTCTGCATGAAAGCTAGGAAAAGTCAGCTTGACTAACAAAATATAACTTTTTTGAGAAGTTCGAGTTTTTCTGAAAATTTTAACTTGTTTCCCAAACTTCTTAAGTTTTTTTCTATTTAGGGGGGTTTATGGGACACTTAGTACATATATTGAAATCAGTTTACACATATTACAGTGATGTATTCCCCATCAAAGCTAGAAAACTTCGGCTTTCCTGACAAAATCTGACTTTTTCGAAAAGCTCGAGGTTTTCTGAAAATTTTAACTTTTTTCTCAAACTTTTCGAGTTTTTTCATTGAGCAGGATTTTGTGGGACATTTAGTACATATAAGAAGATCAATTCCCACATATAACAGTGACGTATTCTGCATGAAAGCTAGAAAAATTGAACTTCGCTAACAAAATCAAACTTTTTTGAGAAGTTCGAGTTTTTCTGAAAATTTTCCCTTTTTTCCCAAACTCTCCAAGTTTTTTTCTATTCAGGGGGTTTATGGGATACTTAGTACATATACTGAAATCAGTTCACACATATAACAGTGATGTATTCCCCATCAAAGTTAGAAAACTTCAGCTTTGCTGACAAAACCTGATTTTTTCAAAAAGCTCGTGTTTTTCTGAAAATTTTAACTTGTTTCCCAAACTTTTCAAGTTTTTTCTATTTAGGGGGGTTTCTAAGACACTTAGTACATTTACTAAAATCAGTTCACACATATAACAGTGATGTATTCCCCATGAAAGTTAGAAAACTTCAGCTTCGCAGACAAAATCTGACTTTTTCGAAAAGCTCGAGTTTTTCTGAAAATTTTAACTTGTTTCTCAAATTTTCCAAGTTTTTTCATTGAGCAGGATTTTGTGGGACATTAAGTACATATAAGAAGATCAATTCCCACATATAACAGTGATGTATTCTGCATGAAAGCCAGAAAAATTCAGCTTCGCTAACAAAATCAAACTTTTTTGAGAAGTTCGAGTTTTTCTAAAAATTTTAACTTGTTTCCCAAACTTTCCAAGTTTTTTCTACTTAGGGGGGTTTCTAAGACACTTAGTACATTTACTAAAATCAGTTCACACATATAACAGTGATGTATTCCCCATGAAAGCCAGAAAACTTCAGCTTCGCAGACAAAATCTGACTTTTTCGAAAAGCTCGAGTTTTTCTGAAAATTTTAACTTGTTTCTCAAATTTTCCAAGTTTTTTCATTAAGCAGGATTTTGTGCGACATTAAGTACATATAAGAAGATCAATTCCCACATATAACAGTGACGTATTCTGCATGAAAGTCAGAAAAATTCAGCTTCGCTAACAAAATCAAACTTTTTTGAGAAGTTCGAGTTTTTCTGAAAATTTTAACTTGTTTCCCAAACTTTCCAAATTTTTTACATTCAGGGGGATTTATGGGACACTTAGTACATATATTGAAATCAGTTCACACATATAACAGTGAAGTATTCCCCATCAAAGTTAGAAAACTTCAGCTTTGCTGACAAAATCTGACTTTTTCGAAGAGCTCGAGTTTTTCTGAAAATTTTAACTTTTTTCTCAAATTGTTCAAGTTTTTCATTCAGCAAGATTTTCTAGAACAATTAGTAAATATAAGGAGACCAGTTTGCACATATACCAGTGACGTATTCTGCATGAAAGCTAGAAAAATTCAGCGTTGCCAACAAATTATAACTTTTTTGAAAAGTTCGTTTTTTTTCTGAAAATTTTAACTTTTTTCCCAAACTCTCTAATTTTTTTTTATTTAGGGGGTTTATGGGACACTTAGTACATATATTGAAATCAGTTCACATATATCACAGTGATGTATTTCCCATGAAAGCTAGAAAACTTCAGCTTCGTTGACAAAATCTGACTTTTTCGAAAAGCTCGAATTTTTCTGAAAATTTTAACTTTTCTCTCAAATTTCCCAAGTTTTTTTATTCAGGAGGATGTTCTGAAACATTTAGTACATATAAGAAGATTACTTTCTACACATAACAGTGACGTATTCTGCATGAAAGCTAGAAAAATTTAGCTTCGCTAACAAAATCAAACTTTTTTGAAAAGTTCGAGTTTTTCTAAAAATTTTACCTTTTTTCCCAAACTTTCCAGGTTTTTTTCTATTCAGGGGGGTTTATGGAACACTTAGTACATATATTGAAATCAGTTCACATATATAACAATGATGTATTCCCCATCAAAGTTGGAAAACTTCAGCTTCGCTGACAAAATCTGCCTTTTTGGTAAATCTCGAGTTTTTCTGAAAATTTTAACTTTTTTCTCAAACTTTTCAAGTTTTTCATTCAGCAAGATTTTCTAGAACACTTAGTACATATAAGGAGACTAGTTTGCACACATGCCAGTGACATATTCTGCATGAAAGCTAGAAAAATTCAGCGTTGCCAACAAATTATAACATTTTTGAAAAGTTCGTTTTTTTTTCTGAAAATTTTAACTTTTTTCCCAAACTCTCTAATTTTTTTTTATTTAGGGGGTTTATGGGACACTTAGTATATATATTGAAATCAGTTCACACATATAACAGTGATGTATTCCCCATCAAAGCTAGAAAACTTCAGCTTCGTTGACAAAATCTGACTTTTTCGAAAAGCTGGAGTTTTTCTGAAAATTTTAACTTTTCTCTCAAACTTCCCAAGTTTTTTTATTCAGCAGGATGTTGTGGGACATTTAGTACATATAAGAAGATTACTTTCCACACATAACAGTGACGTATTCTGCATGAAAGCTAGAAAAATTTAGCTTCGCTAACAAAATCAAACTTTTTTGAACAGTTCGAGTTTTTCTAAAAATTTTAGCTTTTTTCCCAAATTTTTCAAGTTTTTTTTATTTAGGGGGGTTTATGGAACACTTAGTACATATAGTGAAATCAGTTCACATATATAACAGTGATGTATTCCCCATCAAAGCTGGAAAAATTCAGCTTCGCTGACAAACGCTGACTTTTTCGAAAAGCTCGAGTTTTTCTAAAAATTTTAATTTTTTTTCTCAAACTTTTCAAGTTTTTTCATTCAGCAAAATTTTCTACATCATTAACTACATATTACGAGACCAAATCGCAGATATAAAAGTGAGGTATTCTGCATGAAAGCTAGAAAAATTCAACTTCGCTAACAAAATATAACTTTTTTGAAAAGTTCGGGTTTTTCTGAAAATTTTAACTTCAGTCTCAAATTTCTCTAGTTAAACCAAACATCCTTTAATTCTTTCTTAAACTTCGACTATGCTTTTAAAAATGTCAACCATAATCTGGCAACATCACCATTTTTCGATTCATTTTCTAATTTTTCTTCCCCACTTTGATTTCAATATTCCAGCTTTTCTCATAATTATAATATGTCATTAGTATAAAACAATAATTTCCCAGATCTAAATTCTAAATTTGGATGTACATAGTTCTCCAACGTTGATCATAAAACTCCACTTTTTTCGATAATGACTTTCTAAAATTTCGGCATAAAATTTCAGGATTTGGCTTTTTTTTTGTCTCAAAATTCCGCTGCAATTTCGATATTTTAAATTTGTTTCAGAAATATTGAGGTTCAAAGTTAAAATTTCAAGAACAAGCCAATTTAAAATCAGTATCTTATAATAAAGATCGAAATTTCGAGAGTAAACCTCCAGTGGTGATGTGTTAGAAAACTTCCAATTTAACTTCCAATTTTATCAAGTTTTTTTTTAAGTTTAATCCACTCGGAATGGGTAACCCCATTTTGCCTTCAAAGCAATGCGTGTAGGATGCGGAAACAAGGATAGATAGCGATGAACCGCCTTCTTAAACAAGGAATTTTTGGGGAAAATTCCTTTCGGTAACGCGTTCCATAGTTAGGAAATTCTATACTAAAGAGTCTTCGTAGACAGAAGTCCTCATTGTGTCAAGCTGGACCGCACAGGAATTTGCTCTCTCCGACTGTTTAGTACGCCTCAAGAATCTTGCGCCCTTGGGGGGATCAATCCTATTACTTCCTGCGAGCATCTTCAATGATAGTATTCTAAAGGAGTCGTTTTATTCAAAAAGGTTTGACTTTTCCCAAAATTACAACTCTAATTTTAAAGAGTTTCCTTTTCAGATGTTATTGTTTTGAATTAAGACGTCAGATTATTATGTTTTTCTAAGACATCTTCCTTTTATCTCAAAAATTGTTGATCTTAAGTATATCAATGCTTTTGACTAGTTTAAAATAGTAATGTCGTGCCGTTCACGAATGAAACTTGATGAGAACTACTTAATTTATTATTTTTATTTTTTAAAACATTAAAGTTAATCTTAACCACTGAAATATCGAATTGATAAATAGAAATCAAATCAAAAATGTTGAGTCAATCCCGAAGTTTTTAAATTCGAAAATTCGTTTTTATTTCAGAATTTTTCACACGGATTGGACTACACATCGTCAGGAGTTTACCAACTACCAAAATTTGATTTATTGTTTTTGTCTACGTTTCTTCCTTTCATAACAATCGAATTCTGTATCATCTGGTTTGGTCAATTTTCAGAATTTCCTTACCAAATTGGGCTACAGCCTAACGTCAAGTTAGAAGCTTTCAACAATTGGACTCTGAGTATTTTTTAATTTTTTCCACGTTCCTCCTTTTCATAACAATGAATCATTGCATAATTGATCTGCTTGGTTGCCTTGGGATATCGCTTCAGAATTTTTCACTCGAATTGGGCGACATATCGTCAGGATATTGAATTTGATTTCTTGTTTTGTCTACGTTTCTTCTTTTCATAATAATCGAATTCTGCATCTCAAATTGCATCTGGTTTGGTCAATTTTCAAAGGCAAATTCCGAATTTCTCTACCAAATTAGGCTACAGCTTATCGTCAAGTTAGAAGCTTTCAGCAGGTTGACTTTGGTTTTTTTAACTTTTTAAAGAAGAAAAACGTAGCTCACGTTCCTCCTTTTCATAACAGTGGATCTTTGCAAAATGTCTTTGGTTTGGCTTCTTTGGGAAATAGATTCAGAATCTTCCATTCGGATTGGGCTACATATCGATTTAATGTCAGGAGTTTATAAGCTATCAGAACAGTTTGACTTTGTTTTTTTTTACTTTTTAAAGAAGAAAAACGTAGCAATTTCCACGTTTCTCCTTTTTATAACAGTGGATCTTTGCAAAATGTCTTTGTTTTGGCTCTTTCGGGAAATAGATTAAGAATCTTTCATTCGGATTGGGCTACATATCGATTTAATGTCAGAAGTTTCCGAGTTATCAGAATAGTTTGACTTTGATTTTTTTTACTTTTTAAAGAAGAAAAACGTGGCGATTTCTACGTTCCTTCTTTTCATAACAGTGGATCTTTGCAAAATGTATCTGTTTTGGCTCCTTTGGAAAATAGATTCAGAATCTACCACTCGGATTGGGCTACATATCGATTTAATGTCGGGAGTTTGCAAGCTATTAGAACAGTTTGATTTTGTTTTTTTTTTTACTTTTTAAAGAAGAAAAACGATGTATCTCTTTTGGCTTCTTTGCGAAATAGAATCAGAATCTTTCATTCAGATTGGGCTACATATCGATTTAATGGAGTTTACAAGCTATCAGAACAAGTTTAATTTTTGTTTTTTTGTACTTTTTAAAGAAGAAAAACGTAGCAATTTCCACGTTCCTTCTTTTCATAACAGTGGATCTTTGCAAAATGTATCTGTTTTGGCTCCTTTGGGAAATAGATTCAGAATCTTCCACTCGGATTGGGCTACATATCGATTTAATGTCGGGAGTTTGCAAGCTATTAGAACAGTTTGATTTTGTTGTTTTTTTTACTTTTTAAAGAGGAAAAACGATGTATCTGTTTTGGCTCTTTTGCGAAATAGATTCAGAATCTTCCATTCGGATTGGGCTACATATCGATTTAATGGAGTTTACAAGCTATCAGAACAAGTTTAATTTTGGTTTTTTTTTTACTTTTTAAAGAAGAAAAACGTAGCAATTTCTACGTTCCTTCTTTTCATAACAGTGGATCTTTGCAAAATATATCTGTTCTGGCTCCTTTGGAAAATAGATTCAGAATCTTCCACTCGGATTGGGCTACATATCGATTTAATGTCGGGAGTTTGCAAGCTATTAGAACAGTTTGATTTTGTTGTTTTTTTTACTTTTTAAAGAAGAAAAACGATGTATCTCTTTTGGCTTCTTTGCGAAATAGAATCAGAATCTTTCATTCAGATTGGGCTACATATCGATTTAATGGAGTTTACAAGCTATCAGAACAAGTTTAATTTTGGTTTTTTTTTACTTTTTAAAGAAGAAAAACGTAGCAATTTCTACGTTCCTTCTTTTCATAACAGTGGATCTTTGCAAAATGTATCTGTTTTGGCTCCTTTGGAAAATAGATTCAGAATCTTCCACTCGGATTGGGCTACATATCGATTTAATGTCGGGAGTTTGCAAGCTATTAGAACAGTTTGATTTTGTTTTTTTTTTTACTTTTTAAAGAAGAAAAACGATGTATCTCTTTTGGCTTCTTTGCGAAATAGAATCAGAATCTTTCATTCAGATTGGGCTACATATCGATTTAATGGAGTTTACAAGCTATCAGAACAAGTTTAATTTTGGTTTTTTTTTTTTACTTTTTAAAGAAGAAAAACGTAGCAATTTCCACGTTCCTTCTTTTCATAACAGTGGATCTTTGCAAAATGTATCTGTTTTGGCTCCTTTGGGAAATAGATTCAGAATCTTCCACTCGGATTAGGCTACATATCGATTTAATGTCGGGAGTTTGCAAGCTATTAGAACAGTTTGATTTTGTTTTTTTTTACTTTTTAAAGAAGAAAAACGATGTATCTCTTTTGGCTTCTTTGCGAAATAGAATCAGAATCTTTCATTCAGATTGGGCTACATATCGATTTAATGGAGTTTACAAGCTATCAGAACAAGTTTAATTTTGGTTTTTTTGTACTTTTTAAAGAAGAAAAACGTAGCAATTTCTAAGTTCCTTCTTTTCATAACAGTGGATCTTTGCAAAATATATCTGTTCTGGCTCCTTTGGAAAATAGATTCAGAATCTTCCACTCGGATTGGGCTACATATCGATTTAATGTCGGGAGTTTGCAAGCTATTAGAACAGTTTGATTTTGTTGTTTTTTTTTTACTTTTTAAAGAGGAAAAACGATGTATCTGTTTTGGCTTCTTTGCGAAATAGATTCAGAATCTTTCATTCGGATTGGGCTACATATCGATTTAATGGAATTTACAAGCTATCAGAACAAGTTTGATTTTGGTTTTTTTTTTACTTTTTAAAGAAGAAAAACGTAGCAATTTTCACGTTCCTTCTTTTCATAGCAATGGATCTTTGCAAAATGTATCTCTTTTGGCTCCTTTGGAAAATAGATTCAGAACCTTCCATTCGGATTGGGCTACATATCGATTTAATGTCGGGAGTTTGCAAACTATTAGAACAGTTTGATTTTGTTTTTTTTTACTTTTTAAAGAAGAAAAACGATGTATCTGTTTTGGCTCCTTTGCGAAATCGATTCAGAATCTTTCATTCGGATTGGGCTACATATCGATTTAATGGAGTATACAAGCTATCAGAACAAGTTTGATTTTAGTTTTTTTGTACTTTTTGAAGAAGAAAAACGTAGTAATTTCCACGTTCTTCCTTTTCATCATAACAGTGGATCTTTGCAAAATGTATCTGTTTTGGCTACTTTGGGAAATAGATTTAGAAATTTCCATTCGGATTGGGCTACATAACGATTTAATGTCAGTAGTTTGCAAGCTATCAGAACAGTTTGATTTTGGATTTTTTGTACTTTTTAAAGAAGAAAAACGTAATAATTTCTACGTTCCTAGGTTTTATAAGAGTGGATCTTTGCAAAATGTTTCTGTTTTGGCTTCTTTGGGAAATAGATTCAGAATCTTCCATTCGGATTGGGCTACATATCGATTTAATGGAATTTACAAGCTATCAGACTTTGATTTTTTGTTATTTTCCAAGATACTTCTTTTCGTAACAATCGATTTTTGCATCACGAATTGTATCTGGTATTTGAGGCGTAGATATAAGAATTTCCCAACCAAATTGAGCTACAGATTATCGTTTCAAAATTAGAAGCTTTGAACAGTTTTTTTTTACTTTTTAAATAGGAGGAACGTGGAAATCTTCACTTTTCTCCTTTTCATAAGAATGGATCTTTGCCAAATGTATCTGATTTGACTACTTTGGGACCTAAATTCAGAATTTTCCGCTCGGATTAAGGTACACATCGTGAAGCGTTTACTATAGGAATATAATTTCTTGTTTTCTCTAAGTTTCTTTCTTTTATAACAATCAAATTTTGCATCGCAAATTGTATCTGGTATTTGAGGCGTGAATTCAAGAATTTTTTAACCAAATTGGGCTACAGCTTATAGCTTTAAACGTGCAAGATTTCAACAATTTAACTTTGGTTTTTTTATATTTTTTCCATGTCTCTTATTTTCTTAACAATCTCTTTCCATTGCTCTTCTTTTCTTAATAATCTCTTTCCACGTCACTTATTTTCAAAACAAAATGTGCCTAATTTGTTTGGCACACAAGATTCAAAATGTTTTAAAGGGATTGGGTCTCGTTTTGAAATTAGAAGCTATCAGAAGCTTCCAAATAGTTTCACTTAGCTTTTTTTTTCAACATGTTTCCATTGGATTTCCTTTTCCACAACATTGAAGTGCCAAGTGTATTTTGAGACTTTGGGATATAAATTTAGAATTTCTCAGTCGGATTGGGCTCAGATGGTACTCAACTGAGTCTCATTTGCTTGCATTTAGCTTGAAGTTGGCTTAAATAATCCGGATAATTTGGTGTTCGCACGTTTATATAATTAAAATTTGTTATCGGAGTTGGTTTTAAAAAAATGATCTACTTTAATAGAACAAGTTACTGATTAAGTGATCAATAAATAGAAACTTTCTATCATTAACCAGTTAATTTTCATAATAATTTACTAGACTGTAGAAAAATTAAAAACAAATAAGACAGTGATTGCTATAAATAAGACAAATAATTCAATACAAGAGTCAATAATGATCCAAAAATGAAATAGAAACAAAAATAATAATTATTCATCTCACACTCAACACTTTATTGAGAGAGAGTACATAAAAGTAAAATTAGACAAATGTGATTACCCTGTTATAAAAATAATACAAAATTATTATACTTAAGTCACTTAACTTGTTAAAGAAGGGTGTTTTGCTTTTGAAGCGCGCATCCAAAGTATAACCGGTGCTCGAATTAAACTTTTAAAAATTATAAATTTAATATAAAAACCATCATCTGACATTAGGTGTAGAATGTAGCGATTAAAATATGGAAAACTACTGTTTACTCTTCTTATTACTGTTTG
Source organism: Dastarcus helophoroides (assembly GCA_028583605.1). Classification (NCBI taxonomy): domain Eukaryota; kingdom Metazoa; phylum Arthropoda; class Insecta; order Coleoptera; family Bothrideridae; genus Dastarcus; species Dastarcus helophoroides. The sequence continues at coordinate 14,005,611 of CM053337.1, read as the reverse complement.
GTTTATCATTTTCATTATCACATATTTACGCAAGGACTTTAAAAGGAACATTTTTCGTCTACACGTCAATTTAAAAAATCAAACACTCACCTGTGCAATTATTTCGTATTGAGCACCACACTACGTGAATTCCGATATTAAACTAAATGCAACGCGAAGTTCGTTTTAAAAAGTTAACTTTCTCTAACCTACTTATTGCCAAAAGAAATTTATAATGAGATTCTGCAAGTATTCTACTCTTTATTTCACAAGATACATATTATATCCCATATAACTTGATCCAAGTAAAAGATTTTATCATTATTAGTTGGCCAAGTCCTGCGTGAACGCGTTAAAATTCGAAGACACAAGGACTAGATTTAGTTCGTAAATTAAGCAGCTCGACCAAATTAGTTAACTTGCTCAAGTAAATTATTTAACTTGGTCGAGCAAATTAATTTATTTTGGGAATGTATCTGATGTCAGTTTCAGCTGTCGAACTTAACTAAAGGGCTGTAGGGGAGCTGAACAATTATATTTAATCGAATCTGCACCTATTAAGGATAATTAAGTATATTAGGTATAATTAAGTATAATTAGGTATAATTAAGTATAATTAGTTATAATTAAGTATAATTAAGTAAACATATGTCCAAATTTTTTCAAAATTCCTGTCTTTAGCATGAGAAATCTTTATGTTAACATAATGTTAACCTTCTGACAATATTTCCCGATGTCAGACTCTAAAAAATGTTGACTGTAAGAGCTCTTTAAGAGAACTTATTGCTGAGCTTTAAATCTGGAGTTGAAGCTTGATAATTTAAGTTTGAAATTTTATTGTCGAATTTTCGAGGAATTTTAAGTTCTAAGATTGAAGTTGAAATCCAACGTAGTTAAAATCGAACATCAGAAGTTTTTAAAAACGCTAAATGAATGAATTTTAATGAAGTCTCAATATTTACATCGAAATATTTTTTCGAATATATTGGATTATAAATTTGTAGCTTTGAGTGAAATCTTGGGTTTAAAAATTGATTCTTTGAGAATATTTCAAAAAATCAGTGATGTGATGTGTAGAGAATTGTAATAATTTACCTTCAGTTGGTAAATCAATTTAAACAATGTTGTTTCTCATTATTGAATACATAATGTCGTTATCATCTGCAGGAAATTCAAAATGTTAGTATTTCGAAATGATGCAAATTATTACTATCGTTATTATGAATGATTCAAGGTATCAATAAATAGTTTATACGAATGTGTGTCACAGACAATTAGAAAAAGTTTTTCATGCTGCGTGCACAAAAATAATGAATCGCAGGAAACAAATTTTCTCTGTCCAAAATCCAACATTGAACGTATTAATAGCAACTCTGTTGGATACATAATTTGAAGAGGAGAAACTAAAATTTCTTTTTTTTTATTACATACGTCGCAACGATTTCAATTACTGCCAAAATTGGGATCAAATCACAATAGCTGGAACGTGGCAATATATTTTTTTACGATTCCACATCGAGTGTACAAAATTTTAGAATAAATCCAAATCAATTATTAAAAATCAGATAAAAAAGAGTTGTTAAGAATCTATGTAGAGCATAATGCTACATAGATTCTTAATAATTAACATTTCAATTAAATATTTAACTAATAAAAGTATTCAGTGAACTGATTATTGCGAAAGTGTGTCATTTTGATATGTAATAAAAAGTAAAATTGCTAAATACATCGCTACAAAGATACCCAGAACTGATGACTAATTCGTTACATTATACGTTTAAATCTAGTAACTGAAATTTTTTAGCATGTAACACTTAAATTATTTCATTTACTAATTTATTAATTTCATTTTACATATAATTAATCAAATGTGTCATAAACCCATTTCTTCGCCATTAAAATCAAAACAACACTTTCTAGAAATTTTGATGTGTAAATTTCGATTTTAAATCTAAATATAACAATTTTTGGTATTTTAGGTTTTTTTATTTATTTTTTTTAATTAACAGCTTAAGCATTTTTATTATCATAACTAGCTGATGTGTCAGCCTCTCTACTCAGCCTCTCTTTACTCAGCCACTCTCTACTATCATGGGACATCGTCGTAAATGTATCGATTTTTTTAAATCTAGACATTTTTTCTTTTTGTCCAAGATTTTCTCTTTCAGGGAATTCGACTTTTCAAATTTATAATTAATTTCAATTTTTTGAAATTCTCACCTTTTTAAATTTTATTGTTTCCAAAATTTCGAATCTCTATAGATTGATTTTAAAATTTCGATGTTTGTTTCAAATTTGGTATTTTCTAAATTCTGAATTTTTGGAAAACGTCGATTTTTCGAATGGTTGAATTAAAATTTCGATTGATATTTCAAAATTTCGACTTTATCAATATCGAAATATCATTTAACCGAAATTGTGTTGAAAATTTTAACTGTTTCCCCAAATTTTCTAAGTTTTTTTATTCAGTGCGATTTTGTGCGACACTTAGTATATACAAAGGGAATCAGTTCCCACATATAAAAGTGACGCAGTTTCATAAAAGTTAGAAGAACTCAGCTTCGCTAGCAAAATCTTAATTCTTAGAAAATTTCTAGTTTTTTCTGAAAATTTTCAGTTTTCTCTCAAGTTTTCCATTCAAATTTCTCCAAGTTCAAGTTTTTCCATTAGGCAAGATTTCGAGGGACACTTGGTATATATAAGGAGATCGGTTCCCACATATAACCGTGACGTATTCTGCATTGAAGCTAGAAAACTCAGTTTCGCTTAACAAAATTTAACTTTTTTGAAAAGTTCGAGTTTTTATGAAATTTTTAAGTTTCTTCTTCAGTTTTCTTAAGTTTTTTTATCGAACAGCACTTTGTGGGGCACTTAATATATACACTGAGATCAGTTACTGCGAATAACAGTGAGATATTCTTCATAAAATTTGCAAAACCTCAGCTTCGTTAACAAAATCAACTTTTTGGGGAAGTTCGAGTTTTTCTAAAAATTTTAACTTTTTTCTCAAACTTTCCAAGTTTTTTAATCTATCAGATTTTCGTGGGACACTTAATACATATACTAAGATCAATTACCATGTATAACAGTGACGTATTCTCCATGAAAGTTGGAAAACCTCAGCTTCGCTAACAAAAACAAATTGTATTGATAACTTCGAGTTTTTCTGAAAATTTTCAGTTTTTTCTCAAACTTAACAAGTTTTTCCATTCAGGAAGATTTTATGGGACACTTGGTACATATAAGGAAATCGGATCCCACATATACCAGTGACGTATTCTGCATGAAAGCTAAAAAAGTAGACTTCGCTAACAAATTCGAACTTTTTGGAAGAGTTCGAGTTTTTTTTAAAATTTTAACTTTTTTCCCAAATTTTCTCAGTTGTTTTATTCAGTGCGATTTTATGCGATACTTAGTATATATAAGGAGATCAGTTCCCGCATATAAAAGTGACGCAGTCTGCATAAAAGTTAGAAGAACTCAGCTTCGCTAGCAAAATCTTAATTCTTAGAAAATTTCTAGTTTTTTTCTGAAAATTTTCAGTTTTCTCTCAAGTTTTCCATTCAAATTTCTCCAAGTTCAAGTTTTTCCATTAGGCAAGATTTCGAGGGACACTTGGTATACATAAGGAGATCGGTTCCCACATATAACCGTGACGTATTCTGCATTGAAGCTAGAAAACTCAGTTTCGCTAACAAAATTTAACTTTTTTGAAAAGTTCGAGGTTTTATGAAATTTTTAAGTTTCTTCTTCAGTTTTCTTAAGTTTTTTTATCGAACAGCACTTTGTGGGACACTTAATATATACACTGAGATCAGTTACTACGAATAACAGTGAGATATTCTTCATAAAATTTGCAAAACCTCAGCTTCGTTAACAAAATCAACTTTTTGGGGAAGTTCGAGTTTTTCTAAAAATTTTAACTTTTTTCTCAAACTTTCCAAGTTTTTTAATCTATCAGATTTTCGTGGGACACTTAATACATTTACTGAGATCAGGTACCATGTATAACAGTGACGTATTCTCCATGAAAGTTGGAAAATCTCAGCTTCGCTAACAAAAACAAATTGTATTGATAACTTCAAGTTTTTCTGAAAATTTTCAGTTTTTTCTCAAACTTAACAAGTTTTTCCATTCAGGAAGATTTTATGGGACACTTGGTACATATAAGGAAATGGGATCCCACATATACCAGTGACGTATTTTGCATGAAAGCTAGAAAACTAGGCTTCGCTAACAAATTCAAACTTTTTGGAAGAGTTCGAGTTTTTTTGAAAATTTTAGCTTTTTTCCCAAATTTTTTCAGTTGTTTTATTCAGTGCGATTTTATGCGATACTTAGTATATATAAGGAGATCAGTTCCCGCATATAAAAGTGACGCAGTCTGCATAAAAGTTAGAAGAACTCAGCTTCGCTAGCAAAATCTTAATTCTTAGAAAATTTCTAGTTTTTTTCTGAAAATGTTCAGTTTTCTCTCAAGTTTTCCATTCAAATTTCTCCAAGTTCAAGTTTTTCCATTAGGCAAGATTTCGAGGGACACTTGGTATACATAAGGAGATCGGTTCCCACATATAACCGTGACGTATTCTGCATTGAAGCTAGAAAACTCAGTTTCGCTAACAAAATTTAACTTTTTTAAAAGTTCGAGTTTTTATGAAATTTTTAAGTTTTTTCCTAAATTTTCTTAAGCTTTTTCATTGAACAGGACTTTGTGGGATACTTAGTACAAATATTGAGATCATTTACTACGTATAATATTCTCATAAAATTTGCAAAGCCTCAGCTTCGTTAACAAAATCAACTTGTTCGAGTTTTTATGGAATTTTTCTGAACATTCTTAACCAAATATAGAGTTTTTTTAAAAATAATAACTTTTTTAAATTTCGACTTTTTTATAACTTTTATCATTTAATCCATTTCCAAATTTTAACTTTTTTTACAATTTAGTTTTCTTCAAAATTTCATCGTTTTTGCAAAATGTTTATTTGTTTTTGGAATTTTTCTAAAAATGTTGCAACTTTTGGTCAAATCTGGAGTTTTTTAAAAATGTCAACCTTTTTCTAAATGTCGACATTTTTCTGAACATTTTTACGCCAAAATTTTTGAATTTTTTCAAAATTTCAACTTCTAGTGTGAATTTTGGCATTAAAATTTCGATTCTTATTAAAAATTTCAACTATTTCTCAAAATGGGAAATTTTTTTAAAACATTGAAAGTTGTCGATTTTTTAGCCCATTTTCAAATTTTACGTTTGACAGGTTTTTCAAAATTTCATCACTTTTGCAAAATTTCCATTTGTTTTTGGAGTTTTTCTGAGAATTTTGCAATTTTTGGCCAAATAATGGGGTTACCCTTTGCGAGTGGATTAAACTTAAACTTAAAAAAAAACAATTTGGATATTTTCAAACGACGTTTTTTTTTAACCTTTTATGAAAATTTCCATTCAATAGTTAAGTTTAAAAAAAGGCCAAAAATTGGCCTTTTAAAAACTGTTTGACTTTTAACTTGCCAAAATTTCGATTTGTTTCGAAAGTTTTGACTTTTTTGATAATTTTGGTTTTTCTAAATCTCCAAATTTTCATTATTTTGTAAGTTTTAGGACAACTGTTTAAATTTTCGCCTCTCTCGAATTGTTTTTAACACTTTCGCCATTTTCTTCGAATTTTTTTGAAAATGTCGACATTCTTTAGACCTCTTTTTGAGAAATTTTCGATAATTTAACTTTAAAAATATTGACTTTTTAAAAATGTTAACGTTTCGTGAAATTTATTGTCTACTTATCAAAATTTTATCTCCTTTTAAAAATTTGGAATTTTTTGAAATTGTTGACTTGTCTTCAAATTTTTTGAAAATTTCGTTTTTTTTTCCAAAATGCCAACATTCTTAAAGGTTTCAACTTTTTAGAGTTTGAACAACAGCATAAATCTCGACTTTAAAAATTCGATTTTTGGCCTTTTTTTTGAAATTTAACTCTTTCAAATTTCTTAAAAACGTTCGTCTTCTTTCAAATATCCGAGTTTTTAAAAATCAAATCTTTAAAAATTTTCTAATTTTTAGAAATTGAAATCTTTTTAAATTATATGTTTTTTACTTTCGAATACGAATTTGTTGCATTACGTTAGAAGTGGATTTTACCCCTAAGGAGATGAGTTGTCAAAAACGTTGATGCAATTGATTTTTTTTTAACTGGAACTTGACACCAATTTTCATACTTATAACTTTAAAAATGAGGAATTTCATACAAACTTTCAGCCCTTAACATCCTTAGGAGATGTCTTTTCAAAAATCCTTTCTTAGTGCTCACTTCCGTTACAAAATAAATGTATCTGCAAAATTTCATGCTTCTAAAAACACCAGTCTCTGCGTCCTATCGCTGCTTAGAGTTTTCTCAAGTTGATATCAAATTGCTTAAACTTGGGAGACATCTTTTTCTTATATTTGAATGTACCCCAGGAATGTCGATTTTTTTTTTAATGTTAAGAACATTTTTAGTATTACGTTTAGAGAAATATTTAAAAAATATATCAAACTTTGCAAAATCAAAATTTGTTTACATTTTTAAGGTCTTAGAATAAATTTTTGTTAAATGTATATTTTTGATATTTTAGATTTTCGAATTTGCGCCTTTTTTTCTCCCAAATTTAGACATTTTTATTATTTTATCGTTACCTATCTTTAAAATGGCGATTGCAAGTTTAACCTTCAGTTTTAAATTCACAAGTTCGTTGCAAGCGCTTTTTTTTTCAAAATGTTGTCTTGTTTTCCTAACATTTGATCACTTTCAAACTTTTGTGAAATTTTATGGTTGGAGTTTTTACTATCTTTTCCTTTTCTTCTACTTCCTTTTCTTTTACTTTCTTTTTTTAGTGTGTAATTGCTAATTAGCTGCTTACTGAAGAATTTTACCAAAATTAATAAAGTAATGAACGAAACATAATATATTTCAATTAAATGTATTCACAATACAGTAAATTAATCACAGAAACAGTATGTTATATTAAAATCTTCAATATTTTTTAAAATATACAAATGTTCAATTTCTCCATACATATTTACATTATCAAATATAAAATCGTACAAAATCCCACAATTTATTGCTGAATTAACAATAGTTAAACACCACTATACTTTACTATCGAGTAGTTTTCTTCTTCTTCTCCCCGTATCTACCTTAATACTATCATTAGTTAACGATCTAGAAGTATTAACATTAACATAAGTACAATTGACGTTGCCCACTTCAGTGGAACTTCTACAACTTTGCGGTTTCAAATGAGGTTTTTCGCACTCCACCGTTTCAGCGTTCTCATAAACTTCCATCGGTTCCCCATGGCAAAAACTATTAGCAGCCTCTTCAACTTGCAAGGTCGAACAACATTCCCCATTTACTTCCTCTTCGATTACTTCGTTATCTTCATTCATCAATCTATTATCGTTTACTATCGTATTATCCTCAATCATATCAACATCGTCTTTATTACAAACTTCCTGTTCCCCACTGGAATTGTAAAACCGACTCCAGATATCCTCGTTCGCCATCAAACCATCCTTACTTCGAAGTCGTATCTCAGGCCCACCCCCGTATATACTATAAAAGAAATTCCAAATATCCTCAGTCACCTCAGCGCAGTCGTTATCCAACCTATTAACGTTAATCTTAGAGTTGTCGATTGGCCCCGGGGGTTCCTGCGACCGCCGCTGGACGAAACCATGCCAGAGCTTGTACCAAGAAGTAGAGATTAAATGCGTCGGTTGTATATCCTGATTTTGAGCTTGGATACTCAACTGGGCGAACGTCTCCATTTCCAACAGGAGTCGCTTCTGGAATGCTTGACACACGGGACATAAGTGCGCGTTCGTCATGGGGGCGCAACCGCCGAAGATTTTATACAGGTAATTGTAGACGGCCAACGGTAGGGCGACGGTTATTTGTTCGAGGAACATCTCTCGATCGGGATTGATGTAACCGTGTTGGCACAAGAAGTCGGAGTTGTCGATCGGCCCCGGTTCAGCGCAATTGTTGAATCTGGATAACCACTGTTTGGAAATGTAGGCGACGTCTTTGATTTCGTCTTGGGTTTCTGACATTTTGTTCGCTTTGGTTCTGATTTGTTCCATGTGGTTGGAGACCTTGCGGTAGAAGAGAACGTAGGCTTCGCACATTTCGATTTTTTCCGGGGAGACTCTGGTGACGTATTGGTCGTCGAATTCGTACCATTGGCCGTCGTTGAGCGCGTAGCTGATAGTAGTGGCCGCCGCCGGCGGTACCGTGGTGGCATATGACGGAGAAGAGTTCGTACGAGGTCACTTTGGAAACGCAGTCGGTGTGGAGGTAAGGTTTCATGTCCAGACCCTTCGAAGGGAAGCTTACGGCTGAGGAGATTTTACTACTGAACATCAACTCGTGTCGAAATCTCTTCAGGTGTATGCAAAGGATTTCTGGTAACTGCAGTACCTATTACATAAAATATGTCCTTCAACGTTGAATCGTAAAACTTTTCTAGAATTACAACATATAAGCTTGAATTTTTTCTTGCCAAATTTCTAGAAAGAATCAAATTTTCCCCCCAAAAAAAAGTAGAAATTTAAAATAACTAAAAGTCGAATTTTCAAATTTAAATTTAGAACTTTGGGTGAATTTTAAAAGTAACAACAAATTTAAAGAAGAAAAAAATATTATATGAAGCTCTAAATTGCAATTTTAATATAATATCGAAACTTCGTTCAAAAATTCAAAATTTCCAGAAAATTTAGTTTTCGTGAATAATGTTAAGAAGAAAATTAAATGTCTGCGCTTGAAATTTTAATGTAAATAGAACATTTAAATGTTGAGCTTTAATTCTAAGAAAAAAAAGTCAATATTTCAAAAAAAGGGGCAAGATTATTTAAAAACACATTCGAATTCAGTTTTTCCTGAATTTCGCTCAAACGCAGGTCATTTTTTTTTTAATTTTCAAATTTCTAGAAAGCCATCAAGCTTCATAACACGGTCATATCGAGGAGAACTCCAACTTGGAAAATAGGACTCACTTTGCTAAATTTAATACCATTGCGGAGCTTGTTGCATTTTTCACAGCTGTACATATTGTCCCCTTTCAGTTCGTCAGTGCTGAAAAACGCAGCCAAGCAATCATGTAAAGTCACAGTTGGTCCATAAAACCACGACTTAAACCAAGATATGATCCAGGAAATCCACCCGTCTTGAACAGGAATGACAGCCTCCGTACACATGGTGCTAGATCCAGGAATTCTACCGTGAAGTAACATTAAATGGTCCCGAGAAGGAATAGGCAGTGATAGGTCTTGGAATGTTTCCACGCGACTGGATATCCTGTTGCAGGTCAAACACTGAACGGATGAGAGGAGTTTTCCGTCGAAAATGTCGGAAATTACGGATCTGTACTTGAGCTGCTTTTTGGATGGGTAAATGGGGGGCATACTCGAATTTAACGTTGGTTGGGTATCTGAAAAATAACAAATTCTTGTTTCAAATTAACTGCGAATCCTTCATGGTTAATTTCAAATAGTTTCTTTTTTCCAAATTCACAAATGAGTCGATTATTCTTGAAAGAAGCTAAGTGACATTTTTATGCAAAGTGCAATCTAACATTTTGAAGGTAAACTGATTATTTGATGTTGATTAGAGCTGTACTACTAATATACTAAGTTTTCAAGAATTCCAAGTAAGCACTTAAGATGTCAGATGAGATTTCAGTGAAACGTCTTGCATTGGGGATGTCATTGAACAAAACTTTTAATTAATATACTAAATGTATAGATTTAATAACGAAGACTTCCACGGCCAGAATCAGTACAGAAAATACTTCTTCCGGAATTGGACCATGTCAAAGAACTAAAAGTGTTCCACGTTTCCTACGATGGTGGGCGAAACGTCGAACACTTTTAGTAGTTCTTTGACATGCTCCAATCCCAGAAGAAGTATATCATCTATATATTTGATAAAATTTAATTATTTGTGGTTGAAAGGTGCCAAATACAGCACAAAAAATTATTAAAAGCTACTTGGTAACTTCCAACCATAATCAACTCACAGAAAGTTTTCATTTATACAAAAAAAATTAGCTTAATTAACTACCAAAGCCTCCCGAATTGTGCATTCGCGCTTTGAGCCTTCGTCCTGGGCTGGTCGATCGACTCAGTCTTCTTTTGGCATTACTCGTAGTCCTTTCCGTTTCATCGCTTAAGCTGGACCTTTCGCTAACACCAGAATCGCACGTTTCATATTCGCCTTCGCTGGAATCATAACTGGAACTAAACGTAGATTCATCCATCGCCATAGCAAAGGTATCTGAATCGGCCACCTCTAGAACGCTCGGCTGCTTCAACTCCTCATGCAACTGATCCATGAAATTACGCAAGAATTCTTGCGTGTCATGTTGATGGTATCCTCTGAACATGGGGTGCACGCTTCTTATACCATATAGAATTCCTTGAAAAAATATAATTATTTTATCCTTCTGAATTGAACTTTCACCAAAACTTAATTTTTTCTACAAATTTAACGTTTCTTTTAGCGTTCAAGCATTAAATTCCCAAAAAAAACCAGGAAATTAGAGATTAAATCTTAACGAAATTCCTTGAAAAGTATAATTTTTTTATATTCCCTGAATTCAACTTTCACCAAAACTCAATTATTTCTACAAATTTAACCTTTTTTTTAAAGTTCAAGCTTTAAATTTCAAAAAAAAAAGGAAATTAGAGATTAAATCTCAACAAAACTCTTGGAAAAATGATCACTTCCTTAAACTTTCGATCATTTTATAAACATTTTATACTTTTAAACTGAAAGTCGAATACTTAGAATTTCCATCAAAGTTTTTAAATTAAACCTAAAAATCTTCAATTTCCCAACTTCTTAATTTAAGCCCAAATTTATTAAAACCAATTAATTTCTAACATTTCCACTTTATTCTCTAAATTTGGCGTTTAGCTTTAAATGTTGTTTTCGCTCAACGTGAGTACCAAAATGTCTTCTTTAAATTTATACAAGACAACGAATTCTAATCAAAAATCTATAAATCGTTAAAACGTTTCTTATGTTATTAAATAGAAATCCCATTACCCGACGGGGTGACATAACCGCCGTTTTTCTTGACCCAAATATCCCTCATCAAAGCTTGATAGGTTCTACTCAACCCCGGTTTCTTCCCATCGGAAAGCACCTGCACAGTGGCCCCGCAATCCAAAAAGAACTTCGTCAGCGGCGTGGCGTTGCTCAAAGCTTGAAGTGCGGCGTTCATGTAACACGTATTACCAATGTTTTGCAAACCGACCAAACCGGCGGGCTTTTCCAAATTGTAAATCGCCCCATCTTCGCTCTCGCTCGAATCTGAGGAATCCCAATTCATACCGACATTCAAACCAACGTTTCTTTCAAAAGCGTAAACGTTAGCTGCCCTTTCGGGTGAACTTTGCAAAGTTGAGTAGCTACCATGGCCGGAATCCTGAGTTTTAGTAGAGGATAATTGAGTTTGGGAATTTTCTTTCGCATTGTGGAGTGGTTCCATGAACACTTCTGATTTACATTCGTAACACCATATCCTTTTGGTGGAAAGGTTCATGTGAATGCAATGCGACTGGATTTGTCTGCAATAGGAACCCAATTAATTTATGGAGCAACAAATGCCTTATGAATAAATAGTACTTTCGTACAGAAATTGACGTTATATGTGCCTTAAAGTTTGAAGATTGTCTGTCAGCTCGTTTTAGAGTAACAACATGTTAAGTAAACAAATTTGACTCGTTAACAATTACAGCGACGTCTTAAATGAGTTAACACATTAAAATTTTGACATATATTTTGACATCAATCAATAGTAGGTCAATAGTTAGGATTTGACCGATTTGAACTAAAAGTATTTCATTCAAAAGAGCAGAAAGGTTTTCTGGGATATCAAAGCGTATTATTTATTTAAATTTATCGTTTGTTTAGCAAAAACATTTTAAAGAAACACTTACAGAATTATGTAAAGTGCTGTGATCATTGTAGTCCTCCGAGCAGCCTATTTTGAAACAATTTTGGTATAAACAAATCCATAAATTTGGTCCTTTGCACTCACAATCTGTACATATTTGCTCCTAGAATGCAATAAGTGAGTATAAACATAAAAAAAGTAAAGCAACTTCTAAGCCAAAGTAAATAGATAAAAACTTGATTTCTTTTCCTGATTCTTGGAAAATTAGACAACTTAAGCATTACCATACTTGTTAGTTTATTTAATGTTTAATTAAAAATGTAATTAACTTTAACACCGAATGCAGTAATAACCGTTCTTACCTTTATAGATTCCAACAAGGATGAGACTGATATTCCACAAATCGGAGGTACATGATTACAAGTATATTTATAACTCGGTACACCCATAATGCTAAAAAAAAAACCTAATTATAATACAACAAAAGTGCTTGATTGACAACCAAGTTACGTATTTAAAGTGTAACTATTTTATAAAAAAAAACTGGTTAAAGAATTGTTTCACTTAACCTCCCATAAATAATGTAAACACTAAAAGTGCAATTTGTTGTAATCGTCCACTAATTTAAAATGTAAATTATTCCACTTCCTTGTATAAAAAACCAAACAATCCGACAATGTTTTCTATCAAACTTACCTAATGAATCAAATAATTTATTTAATCAGTACATTTTATTGGACTACAGTCGATATATCGACGTTTATAGTCGACAAATCTACTCAACGCGTAGATATACGAGAATACTGATTTACGAAAAAACATTACATTGTGCGGGCTAAAAAATTCCTTATCTCATTTAACTGACGTATACCCACACAACGTTATATGCGTTTTTTTCCAATTCTTCGAATAACTTTTTTTTTGCTGTTATTACTGTTATGTCATTTCATATTTGTCATACGATCACAGTGTTGCCAACTGTAAAAACAGAAATAGATCAAATAAACCGCGCTAGTGCTGCTACCTATACGCTAATAACTTGTAGTTGCAAGCTCATAGAATCGAAGAGAAACATAGACTGATTGAAATCTCGGAACATAGAATAAAAGCTAAGGGTGCATTCACGATCTCCCAAGTATCAATTTAGTTACAGTGGCGTAGCTTTGCGGTACCAATTCCTCAACAATTAGATTCTTTTAACGAATTGTTTAGTTAAAACTGCAAAGCTTTTATATTTTTCTTTCCTAAATTCTGCTTTAATCGATCCTACAATTTTGACTTTATCTAATCTGGACGTTTTAAAGTTTCTGAGCAAAAAAAATAAAATATTTTACGTCAATCAACATCTCAAGTTTAAATTTGTCTTCAGCTCGATTTTAAACTCAAAATTTTAAAAGACAAATCGAAATTTGGAATTAAACTTTGACAATAAAGAATCATAATTTGTAGAAAAAGTCGAGTGGAGTTTTGAGTCGAAATTTTAGACAAAATCGAATTCGTTGTCTAATTAGGAATTTGAAGAAAAAACCAATGTTAAATAAAATTAATAAACAAAAAAATAAACAATATTTCAAAAAAATTTGAATCCTTAAAATGTTGCAGTTTAAGCGAAATTTCCGAAAAAGTTAGTTTTTTCATAATTCGATTTTACGATGTCTATACGTATCTTTAAATAATTGACCCTTACTATGGGGAATTCTTCAATATTCATAACTATTAAACTTTATTAACGATACACATTTCACGATGTTTCTATAAATATTTTGTATGACCGAACCTTGTTTCGATTTTCAGTATCATCAGCGGTTATAGCAGCATTTTGTTTAGCCGTTGTTATGCTAACAAAAAATAATAAAATAAAATGAATCGTTAATCATAACAAATATATTGCTTAAACAAGTAGATTTTAATTATATTTAATTTATTTTCATCTCATTTTTTTACATATTTTCTTCTACTTCCTTACGTATTACAATGTAGTTTTTGCTATTTGTCACTTTACAACGTATTTTCAATTTAAATTTTACATCATGTTAAAGTTGGTAAAAAAAAACGATTTAATAATGAATTTGAGGGGGGCAAAATCTTTTAGTACGTCCATTGATGTTCCTCAGATCAGCATTTCTCGCTCTCCTGCAACTCGAACACCTTTTCATTGTTTTCAGGCGTTCCGTAAGGTTTACTTTCAACGGAATTGGTTATGTTTGGACCTAAAAGCTGCAGAGTTACGATTTCGGGGTAATCCTCCAAGCATAAAACGACGTGGGATCCGTAAGATGTAATTTCGCAGTTGGTGATGTTCCTCCACGGAGTGTAGACGGATACGAGGGTACCTAAGGAGATTGCCTCAATAGAAAGTCGTTTAAGTGTTTTTAGAGGAGGGGGGGATAACAAATTAAATTCCAAATGAGCATTAATCTGTGTCAGAAGACTAAAGTCTTTTTGAATTCATATTGTTAGAAACTTTATATATCTTTTGAATTTGGCGTATTAAAGCAAATAGGAGCATCGAACAACCAGTCATTGATGCGTGGTTCTTCCGCATCGACTGCATGTACGAAGAGCTAGATGGCATACAAATATTCAAACTGTTCATGCGTAACTCTGTTCTATTAATATATCAGCCGCCAAGCTTAAATATTTTTAAGAGAATCTAAAAATATGTTCTGAAGGCGTAGAAACTAAACAATATAAAAAGCCCCTTGAGGAGATTTGCCAAAGCATACAACTCGGAGAAAAATAAAAAAGGAAATTAAAGCACCAAATTTCTAGATATTCAAACATTTTTGACTTAATCAATTTTTGAGTAATTAGAAGGAAACCATTTAGCAACAATTTTCTAAAGTTTTGCATACCCTTGACAAGATCTACGGACTTCAATAGTTTTTTCTTAGTGGTACAATAATACATTTTTTTGAGGTAATTAAATCCTCTTTAATTTGATTAATCCTCAAGACCTATATAATGATTTTTCGTTGAGTTATCGTCGTTCAAAACAGAAAAGTCATTTTTGAGTTTGGTAATCAATAACTCGGGAAATAATAATCGTACAAAAAATGCGACTAGACTTTTAAAAACTGTAAAGTATTCCCTACAAGCCATAGTTGTTAATTTTTAATAAAAAAATATGAGACAGTTTGATAATCGATAAAAAACATTATTATGAAAAGTTAATTGAGAAACGGGGCAGTTTCGTTTTACTTGGTATGATTTTAAAAGTAATTAATAGAATAAGTAGCTTTTCAACCTTAAAGAATCTCAAAGAAACCCCAAAATAACAAACAGCTACAACTTTTTTTTAATTGCGCCAAGAATTTGTGGTTTTTATTAAAAGTCAATTCAAGGATGAGTTTTTCATTTTTTATTCCACTTTTCTAATTGTGATAATGTTTATTTTTAGTGACAATATTTTAGATGTCTCAATATTTTCATTATTAAAAAAGTTGGGGGAATCAAGAAGAATATGGGAATCAAAAGCTGGGACTCGTTGATTTACCTTTGTTTAAGTTCCAGACTCGAATGGATTTATCACGACATTGATCGTCCATGGAAAGGCAGATGAAACCTGTGGCATCTAATTTTAACATTGAAACTGGAGCTGCGTGACCGGTTAACGACCAACGACAATTCCCTGTAAAACAAATTATTTTGTACAACTAAGGTAAAACAAATGATTTTGCACAACTAAGGCTCGCCGCATATCGAAAAAGCAAAACAGCGTTAGTCAAAAACGTTTTTGACTAAATAATGTTCCATGTTGCTACTTCTAACGCGTGGAAACAAAACTACGCCGCTCGCGGTTGATGCTCGAATTACCTATGGCGTCACCCTCGACGTTTGAGTACAGTTACGCGTCTAGAAGATATTCTGTGTATAGAAGGTATTCTGTGTATAGAAGGTATTCTGTGTACGTGTCTAGAACATATTCTGTGTACGTGTCTAGAACATATTCTGTGTACACATCCAGTAGAGGTTAGTTTCTGCCACAATTTCTCTATGGTTTGTGCTCTTGAAAACTCAAACGCTTTTACCTAACTTCTCCTGCTGTTATCCCCTACAAAACTCAAACGTGGGGTAAAGGACGACCTCCCCTAGAGGCTGCCGTTCGAGTTTGGTATCCACGCGTTTTATTTTCTGAGGAAATAGCAACAGAAATGTTCAAGGTCACGTCCCTTTGGAAAACGTTACGGACAAACTAACGATTAATCTCCATTATTTGGTCGTTTCGTCCCATAAAATTTAAACGCGAGGCGAAGCACGATGTGTTCTAGAGGCTGCCGTTCGAGTTTGACCTCCTCGCGTGTCTTTTTTGAAGGAAATAGGAACACAAATTTTTAAGGTAGTTATTGAAAAATGTTACGGACAAACTAACGATTAAATCTACGTTATTTAGGGGGTTTCGCTCCATGAAACTTAAATGTGGGGTGGAGGACGATGTGTTCTAGAGGCTGCCGTTTGAGTTGGACCTCCATGCGTTTCATGTTTGAAGGAAATAGGAACACAAGTTTTCAAGGTATCTTCTTAATGGAAGATTTTACGGATGATTTACCTACGTTATTTGACCGTTTCGTTTCATAAAACTCGAACGTGGGACGAACGACGATGTGCTCTAGAGGCTGCCGTTCGAGTTGAATGTCCTCGCGTGTCATTTTTGAAGGAAATAAGAACACAAATTTTTAAGGTAGTTATTGAAAAATGTTACGGACAAACTAACGATTAAATCTACGTTATTTGGGGGGTTTCGCTCCATGAAACTTAAACGTGGAATGGAAGACGATGTGTTCTAGAGGCTGCCGTTTGAGTTGGACGTCCATGCGTTTCATGTTTGAAGGAAATGGGAACACAAGTTTTCAAGGTATCTTCTTAATGGAAAATTTTATGGACGATTTACCTACGTTGTTTGGCAGTTTCGTTTCATAAAACTCGAACGTGGGACGAAGAACCATGTGCTCTAGAGGCTGCCGCTCGAGTTGAATGTCCACGCGTTTTATTATTGAAGGAAATAGGAACACAAAATTTCAAGGTAGTTCTCATTGAGAAATGTTACGGAGAAAGTAACGATTAAATCTAAGGTACTTGGGGGTTTCGCTCCATGAAACTTAAACGTGGGGTGGAGGACGATGTGTTCTAGAGGCTGGCGTTTGAGTTGGGCGTCCATGCTTTCATTTTTAAAGGAAATTGGAACATAGGTATTTTCTTAATGGAAAATTTTATGGACGATTTATCTACGTTGTTTGGCCGTTTCGTTTCATAAAACTCGAACGTGGGACGAAGGAAGATGTGCTCTAGAGGTTGCCGTTCGAGTTGGGCGTCCACGCGTTTTATTTTTGAAGGAAACAGGAACAGTTCAAGGTCATATCTCATTGGAAAATGTTATGACCAAACTAACGATTAATCTACATTATTTGGCCGTTTCGCTCCGTAAAGACGAAAGACGATGTGTTCTAGAGGCTGCCGTTCGAGTTGGGCTTTCAAGCGTTACTTTTTCGGAGGAAATGGCCGCACACATTTTCAGGGTTACAGGAGCTCGATTTCTGATTGGAAAACCTTACCGACGAACGACTAATAATGGTATAAATAGTTGATAAGCAAATATTGTCCCCTGAAACCAAAAAAGATTAAAAACACAGCGCGTTTCGGTAGCCAAGCTTTCATCTGGAGGGAGTTACTACAGGATATACTTCTTCCGGGATTGGACCGTGTCATAGAACTACTAAAAATGTTCTTGAGCACTTTTAGTAGTTCCTTGACATGGTCCAATCCCGGAAGAAGTATATCTTGTACTGACTCTGGCCGTGGAAGTCTTCGTTGTCATATTGAGAGAGTTACTGTACGCGAGAGTATCTCTTAGAAGATGATAGCTTGGCTAGAGCAACTATTGTGTTTTTTAATCTTTCTTGGTTTCAGAGAACAATATTTGAATAATTTTTGAAGATAACCAAGGACTAGTTCGTTCCACAAAAAAAAAACTATGAATAGTTAATTACAAGAACTCGCTTCTTATTTTTTCTTATCAATTTTTCAGTGTCCCATGATGAAACATTGTTGCTTTATCCCAGGCTCAAAATATCAAAGTGCTGACCTGTAATGAGATCCCAAACGAGGATGCGCGCATCTTCTAATCCAGAAATAACGCAGCTTCCTTGCGAACTTATTTCCAAAGAGACCGTGTTGCAGGATGGCTTCCACTTTTTAAATAGAGTCCCACTTTGTAAATCGTACACCACAATGAAATTGGGATTGGGTTCGTCGATTTCATGACAAACGCAGCAAACGTAATTTCCTGAAACAATCCAAGCGTTTTCAGTCTCATTTTTAGTAGAAACAAAAGGTTTTTATGTTTAAATTCGCCTAACTGAAATTAGAAGTGTTTTAGAGAATTTAAACATTTTTTTTTTGAAGATGTTAAATTTCCACTCGTTCAGGTTTCTTTCAAAGGTGGTTAAAGTCGAAATCTAGGATTCGAATTTCCTGCGAAAGGCTTACCCTCATAAGTAATCGCTGACAGTGACGTTATAAAGTCGTGATGAGGTATCCTTAGATCGTATAATAATTTTTTTGATTCCAAATTCCACACTAACAGGGGAAAGGGTTTTTGAGTTTCATCGCCGCAGACGAGGATCCTAATTGAAAAAAAAAATGATAAACGACGCTTTTGATTGCATGACTATGTTACCTTCCATCCCCCGAAACCAGCAGGGAATTCAGGAAACGATCCTCTCCAGCTTTGAATGTTGTTATACAGTCCCCTTTGGGAGATAGAAAGTATGTTAGTTATTTTTTAAAAGTATATTGGTTATTTTTTAGAAGTATATTGGTTATTTTTTAAAAGTATATTGGTTATTTTTTAAAAGTATATTGGTTATTTTTTAAAAGTGTATTACTTATATATTTTCAAGTTCAGGATTTGTGTGATTGTTTACCAAAGACTAAGTTTGTCTTAAACTTTTTTAAAGTTATTCTAAAATATAATAAGACACTTTTTAAATGGCAGTAACTTTGACAAAACTTTTATCTTTTTTGTAAATTTTAGAAAATCGTTTATAAAAATTAATTATATATTATATAATAGTAATTAACTATAAACATAAAGCAGAAAAGTAATAAATATAAACAAGAATATGTACTAAAACATTTCGATACATTATTGGGAGCAGATATCGACTTACCTGTTTCAATGTTCATCAAATTGACATACATTCTATTTCTACTAAGGGCGACTATTTGTGTCTTGTTATGAAGTCCATAATAAGGCATCTTTTGGTTCATGACACCTTTCAGTTTAGAAATAAACTCCCCTTGATTTAAATCGTATATCCGAAGTTCTCTCCTACACAACACGATGCATTTATATTGGTCGATTGGTATTAGATGAGTCGGATGTGGTACTCCTTTTAAAACACGCACCCTTTTACACCTAAAAAATTCATAGGACTCAAAATAGCCCCATTAGGGACGCCCGTATACCACAAGATACCACCACGATACGAACTAAACGCGATCGCGACGATACCTTTGATACCTTTAAATTTTATTTTACATTTTTGATTAATTCAATTATTTTTTATTAAAATAAAATTTTTTATTGAAAGTGAATTTGAGAGTAATTTTATTTATTTTAATAATATGATTTTAGCGCTGCTTGGATGTCATTTTAAACAGAACATTTCCTAGCGACGATCCGACGAGCGCTACATCCAAGCGACAACTAAACGTACTGCTAGTCTTACGACCGCGACGCAATTTATTTATTGAAAAAGTGATTGAAAAATGCCAAAAAGATGCGAAAGCTAACAACCTCAGAACAATATCTCTGCGACTTGTCTCTTTTCTACAAGTACTATCATGGAAGATGCTCGCAGGAACTAATAGGATTAATCCCCCTAAGGGCAAGATTCTTGAGGCGTACTAGACAGTCGGAAGACAGCAAATTCCTGTAGCGGTCCAGCTTGACGCAGTGAGGACTTCTGTCTACGGAGACTTTTTTCTATAGAACTTCCAAGTTATGGAACTTGGTACCGAAAGGAATTTTTCCCAAAAATTACATGTAGGGATTGTCCTCAAAAGTATGTCCGGGCAAACTAGACGATCTCTTAAAATCCGACTGAAGGAATATTTGGCTCATTTGAGGTACGGAAGAACTGAGAAGTCAAGTGCTGGCTCGACATGCCTTTGAATTAGATCATAGGATAGATAATAATATTAAATTGTTAAGAGTAGTTAATAAGAATTATATGTTAAATGCATGTGAAAGCTTAGCCATAAGGCTGGAAACAACCTTATGAATTGTTGCGCTGGACCTTTAGGCCATTCATCTCTGTTAAAAATAGTTAAGATCAACAGATAAGGAATTTTGACACAACGACGTGTATGATTGGATGCGCATCGCGTTCGGGTGCGGCCGATCACGCACGAAGTGAATATTCTTAGTATATAAGGGTTAATTTTAAGATTATATGTTAGTTTCTCTCTAAAGATGACAGCTTGTCTGTCGAAACGCGTTAAAGCAACCTTTGTTGTGTTTTTTAATCTTTCTTGGTTTCAGGGGAACAAGTTCTGTATTTCAATTTTTGAAAATAACCAAGGACCAGTCCGTTCCATCAAAAATTACAACCTATCCTTGTTTAAGAAGGCGGTTCATCGCCATTTATCTTTGTTTCCGTATCCTACTCCCAATGCCCTGAAAGCATAATGGGGTTACCCTTTGTGAGTGGATTAAAACTTTAAAAAAAATAATTTTCGGAAATTCCAGAAGGTATATCGAAGAAAAAGCAAAACTTGAAATTGCTCAAACTGTAAGATGTATTACGTACTTGAATAACACTGTAACAAAAAGTAATTATAAACTGGGCCAAAGAAATGTTAAATAAATTGAAAAAAACATAATATTTCCGGTCAATAAGGGTCCACCATGAAGAATAAGTAATTATAAAGTTAAGTTGGGAATTTCCTAGAAAATTTGATAAGGGGAAGCGGTCGCGATAATAAATCAAACGGCAGATAGGCGCTCCAAAAATTTCGGCAAACGATAATGCGCCATTTACACGAGCAAGTTAAACTATCGCAAGTCGATGTCTGAGAGTACTTCCAGCGAACTTGCTTAGTGTAAACAGTCTCTGAGAGTGCTCTCAGAGCAAGTCGTATAACTTGCGCAAGTGCTTGCCGCAATAATTATTTGCACGTGTAAACAACCGCAGAGAGCGCTACAGGCAAGTTAGATTTATTTCTAATTTATTGGAAGTAGTCTGCAAGTGGGTTGTGCAAGTCTTACATTTGGAGGCAGAAATAGTCGTGTTTGGTCAATAAATATATTCGCTCTCGCAAGTGCTATCGCTTAAGTGCCGTGTAAGCGGCACATAAGCCTTATCTGCCGAATTTTTGTAGAACCCGGATCAGGACCTATATAAGAAGGTCGCTTTTCCCTCAGGTAAGTTAGAAGTCAAGTAAGTTGGTTAATTCAACAGTATAGTGTTCCGAGTTCACTTTTGAAATAAAATGGTTACAATTCACGGCGTATTAATCATTCGAGTCGATAAGACACAACAATACCTGTGACTATCGAAATATCGAAGTAGTTGCGCCACAGTCGCGTCGGTGTGGCGTCTTGGTCGCGTGGGAGTGGGGTCTCAGTCGAGTTCTATCGAGGTCGCGTCGAGTTCTATCGAGGTCGCGTCGAGTTCTATCGAGGTCGCGTCGAGTTCTATCGCGGTCGCGTCGCAGTTTTGTCCCAGTTTTATCGTAGTTCTGCCGCACTGCTATCACAGTCGCGTTGTGGTGGCTTCTTTCTGGTATACAAACGCACTAACGACTCTTTCACACGGAGAGCCGCAAGGCTCGCACTCGCGAGCGGCGGACGTCTTTCACATAGAACGCACGGGCCGTTAGACTGGAAGATACGATCGGAAAATGCTAGCGCTCGCGAGTGCGAGCCTTACGGCTCTCCGTGTGAAAGAACCGTAAGAGTGCAAGCTACCTTAGAATGTCCCATACTACAATTTCGCTAGCTTCGGTGGAAATCGTGACGACGAACTGATCGGTTTCGGGCAACCTCACCATCAAATCGAAATATTTCCGTCTGGTTTCCTCGTTGGGTTTCTCCGACGTGTGGCACATGATCCCTTCTATATTAATAGGAACTAAAGAGAAAACTGGAGGGCTTTTGCAGACGTCGTAGAGGGCGCGCAACTTCGGGTCGTCCAAGCCGATTTCGTTTTCTTTTAATTTGTACTCGAGGTATTTGTTGAAGAGGGAATAAAACTGCCTTCCGTCGTAGTTTAACGATGTGGCGTATTTCTCTAGGAAGTCTTTCAGGGCGAACGTGTACTTATTGCGAATGTTTGGCTGTAGGTTGATGTCTTGGATCACTTCGAAGCAGTTCGACCCGCAAACTTTTTCGTAAATCCAGTTGACGTCGCATATGTACTGGGAATTTTCTATGTTCGAATTCAGTTGATTGTAGTTAAATGGAAGTTCGTCTAGTTTTCTCCGATTGTAGCTGAAACAAAAAATTCAATTATTTGGCCTCCGCATCTTCACTTTTTCATTATTTCAGCATCCAGCCCTATGAAGCAAAAATCTCCCTTCGAAATAAAAAATATCAGGATTTATAAAATAATTTTGAAAATTTGAACTTAAATTCGAGCTTCTCATAAAGTCGAACATCATAAAAATAATAAATTTTAAGTCTAAATGGGAGGAAGATGTAATAGGATGAAAATTTTCAGTTTAAACTCGATATTTTTAGAAAATTGAAAGTCGAATTATTAAAAAAAAATCTAAATTTCGAACTAATTCGTCGAAGAAAGTCAAAACGTTGAATTTAAACCAAATATTTTGGTTTCAAAGTTGAGATTTTATCTCGAAATTTTCATTAACTTCGAAATTTAACCCTTTCGCGACGTACTATTTTTCTATTTTTAAGTATGCCCATAAGGAGGGCAGTTTTCGAGGTTTGAGGAATCGTATGGTCTTCGTCGTTATAGCATACATTTACCGGAAAAAGTACGATAATTGGCGTCTCTACAAGAATATTGTATTAAATTAAAAATATAATTCGGATAAATACAATCTTCGACTATTTGTCACATTTTTTTTAACACGGGAATATACGGTCTTCGGCGCGAAAAGGTTAAAAAGAGAAATTGATTAGAGAGTTAAGTTTGAAGTTTGTGTGCTTGAAGTTTGTGTGCTTGAAGTTGATTCTAATTTTAGTTTTGGTATCCCCAATTCGTTGATATTTATTCCACAATTTAGTGCTTAAGTACTCTTACCGTTTTCCAAGGAATGTGTCCTGGGATATCAGTCTTGCTGAAGCGTAGCTAGGGTTTACTCGTCCACCACTTTCCCTAAAAAATACATTTTGGAAGATCATTTTTTGACATACAAAGGGTGGATTTTTACTTGATTAGGTAACAAAAATATTTATTTAATAAAGAGAAATAAAAAAAATATTTCGTATATTGCAACGAAATGTAATTGTAGAATTTAGAATCTAAGAAAATTTTCTAGAAAGATCTGATAAGGGAAAGCGGCCGCGATAATGAAGCAGACGGCAAATAAGCGCTCCAGAAATTTCGGCAAACGATAAGCCTTATCTGCTGTATTATTCTAGAACACGGAAGCGACAACTATATAAGGCGGTCGCCTTTTCCTCGAGTCAGTTAGAGTTGGTTAGTCAGTGGAGTCGATTAGTGAGTTACTGGTCAGAAGGTCAATAAGTGAGTTCTGTTGTGGTGTTCCGAGTTAAATTTAGAAATAAAGTGGGTATTATTCCACAAGTGTTAATAATCATTTCGAACCGATAAGTAACAATATGAACAAAGATTAATTCTAATGAACACTAGAGGGTAAAATGTGAACGGGTTTTTTCCCAATTCTATTTTTAGCTAAAGTATGATAAGGTATCTCTCTGAAGATGGCTTGGCTATCGAAACGCAATAGAGCTGTTGGGTGCTTTAGGCTTCAGGGGACAATATTTCTACATCAATCAAATTTTGAAAATAACCTAGGCGCAGCCCGTTCCACCAAAAGAAAAAAAAATATGATGACCAAAATCTTGGTGCCACGGATTATTCCTTGGTTTCTCCAAAGATGAAATACAAATCGTGTCCCTTGAAACCAAGAAAGATTAGAAAACACAACAAAAATTGCTCTGAAATCTTGTCCCCTGAAATCAAGAAAGATTAGAAAACACAACGAAAGTTGCTTTACAATCTTTGTTGTGTTTTCTAATCTTTCTTGGTTTCAGAGGATAAGATTTCGATCAAAATCTGAATTACTTACAGAGTAGTAGTCGTAGAGTGTTTGGTGCGTTCGTTTGGAAAAAGCTTTGTATCTCTGGTGGGCAGCTTCTCTCAATAAATTGTCCCTCCATTGAATCCTGATTGTTCCACCACTCGAGCACCATTGAAGAAATGGCTCCAAATATTTGTTTATTCTTGACCAAGCCAAACACGCTGGAGCCCAAGACACTGAAATTGTACAATTTTAATGATCACATTTCAGCTGGATACAGATTAGATTAAATATGGGTCGTTTCGTGTTTCTATTCGTCCACCCCGCACCTCGACCTAAGGAGATCTTTGGTGCATACTCTGCTCTATGTAGTTTCCAGGTTCAAACTCTTGTAGAAGTTTATTATGGATCTGGGTTGAGTTTGTCCACATCTGAGGCGTCTAGGGACGGAGTTGGACGTGGCTTTTGCGTGCAAGCGCATCGCATTTGCATAGCACATGTTCTGCAGTATCCACAGCTTCTGCGCAAAAGCAGGTCTGTTTCAGCATGACCCATTTTCTTAAGATGGTACCTCATAGGGCAATGTCCTGTTAAGAGTACAGAATATACTTCTTCCGGAATTGAACCGTGTCAAAGAACTACTAAAAGTGAACACGTATTAGGACATGGTCCAATCCCGGAAGAAGTATATCCTGTACTGACTCTGGGAGTGGAAGCCTTCGTTAACCTGTTAAGAGACCAGTTAGGATCCTCAATTCGGATTTGCTGAGTTTTAAGTAGACTTTTGTCTTTTCAAGCGTTCCAGATATGAATCTTTTTACCAGTCGTAGTCCAGGATATGATTTCCAGTGGGAAATTCTTGACTTTGCTTCTCACTTTTGGACCTCATTGTTGATTTGACTTTTAGAAAAGCCAAAAGCAGGTTCAGGTCCAAGAAATGACGATGCGGATCCTTCTCTAGCGAGTTGGTCCACTGTTTCATTCCCTTGTGCTTTGGTACCCACTTAAGGTTGTGTTTAGCTAGTTGCTTTAGAGTTTGTTGTAGGGTTTGGATTTGACAAGGCAGCTACTGAGAGCCTTTATTGCCGCTTCGCTGTCAGCATCTTTGTGACTTTCAGGTTTCTTAGAAGACACTCGTAGGCGCATATATTTCAGTTTGAAAGACAATTGGGTCTTTTCCTAGATACAACAATAAACTATAAATTAAGAAGCCAAGAGTTGGCACCCCAGAAAAAGTCCTGTATAAGATTCTAAGGAAATAAATCGCTAAAAAAAATTAATAATACACCATCTCGCTTTAAATTTATGAAAGCATGAAACGCTTTTGTGATGAGTTGATCTTAGAATATAAAACTTTCATTTTCATTCATGTTTTATTGGCTTTTTCTTGGCCAGTTTCTCCTTCCACAATTCTAGATTTTCAATGGATTTTTTTGTGGAACTGGCGAAAAAAGCCAATAAATCATAAATGAACATAACATTACTTCGCAAAGAAGATACAGAGAATATATAACACTTTCAAATTCCAACTTTAATATTCCAAGGATTTGATCGACTGTTTCAAGCGTGAAAAGGCGATGGCAGTCGAGGCGGGTCTAAGCCGAACTTAAGAATGCTATTAAACCATAATTACAATATCATATCAATACCTAATTACCGTAAGTTTTGTTACTACGGAAGTTTTCATCGAAAGCCAACAAATCGATTATTTCGGAATCGGCCAGCCCGTGTTTGGTGAAAGTAATGAGTGCCAACGTATGCTGAACTTGAATTTCCCCCAAGATCGTCTCCAGCTCCTCCAGCATGACCGCCAATTGGTCGTTAATGTTCCCTTTTGATACAATATTATGGTCCTTGTCCGCCCACCATGAGGCCTGCCACGAAAGCACCTAAATACCAAAACAACAAGAAGTAAACATGAAAAAAAAAACGACAAAACACGAACAGAAAAACGAAAACAAAATCAAAAAAACGATAAAAGGAAAAAAATCGAAAAAAAAAATGGAAAAAACAAACAAAAAAACGAAAAAAAAAACAAAAAACGAAATGAAATACGACAAAAAATGCATCTTACCTTAGAATATAATGGAAGCTTGCACTCCTGAGTAGATTTAAAGACGCAATTTTGTATTTTAGAATTGAAACTGTGATTGTACTGCATAACGCTCGACAGTAAAATACCTTTGGCCTCGGATTCGTCTAACGTAGGCATTTTCAAAATATATTGTCCTTGGACTTTGTCTTGAATGGCACTATAAATTGCACTCTCTTCCGATACAGAAATTATTAGTTTCATATTATTTGGTAATTGCAGAGGTAGCCAGTCTATCGTTTTTGAGCTGTACCACTTTATTTGGTCGATGCCGTCTATTATTACAATTAGAGGTTTTTCCAATGAAGCTGCTTCTAATATCTTTGGTAGAACTCTCACGTACGTCTCCATATCCTGAAAAAAACGTCACTTTAGTAGATGGTACCAGCGCGTTCGCCTTGGTAGCAGCGCTTTCGTCTTGGTACCAGCGCCTTCGACTTGGTACCAGCGCGTTCGCCTTGGTACCAGTGCCTTCGCCTTGGTACCAGCGCGTTCGCCTTGGTACCAGTGCCTTCGCCTCGGTAGCAGCGGCTTCGCCTTGGTATCAGCGCCTTCGCCATGGTACCAGCGCCTTTGCTTTGGTACCAGCGCCTTCGCCTTGGTACCAGCGCCTTCGTCTGCGTCAAAAAAGAGAGTCATCTATTTCTAATCTAAAATTTTCGAAGAACCTACTTGGAGATGTAGAGCGCTGAAGGCAACAACCGCGTGACAACATTTTTTAAAAATGTCTGATTCTTTAACGTAAGTTTCTGTCTTTAAACTTCGACTTTATCTAGCAACGTTGTAGTTTCGTTAAAAGTTGATGAAGAGGCTAAATATTCACGGGTTAAAGTCAAAATGTTGCGACAAAAACGAATATTATGGACATGTGTTTGCATAAATTCGAAATCTTACCCAAAATTTTGAATTTAATTCTGAAGCTATCATTTTTTTATTCCAAATTTTCATAAAGAAAATGTCGGAGTCGAAGTGAAAGCTTTGGGAGGACTAAAGTTGAAAAAAAAATGATCAAAATCTAGGACTTTAATTTCGAAAATTCGATTATTTCTAGAAATTGTGAAGGTTATAAATAGTTGAATGCTCGAGATTTTATCGGGTTTAAACAAAAACCTGATACTTTCTCATTTGATTTCAATAGAATAATACCGAATTCCCAGTGGAATTGAAGGTGACGAGCAATATTACCTTCAGCTGTATACACTGCGGATTGGTTGCTCTTTTATGTGTTGTGTGTTATAATCTAAAAAATTGAAATACAAATATTGTCCCCTGAAACCAAGAAAGATTAAAAACACAACAAAGTTGCTGTAACGCGTTTCGACAGTCAATCTAGATACTATATAGTATCTACTCTCTCTCTCTCTGAAGATGATAGCTTGGCTGTCGAAACGCGTAAGAGCATTGTTGTGTTTCTTAATTTCTCTTGGTTTCAGGACACAAGATTTGTATTTCAATTTTTGAAGATAACCAAGGACCGGTCCGTTCCACCAAAATTATAATCTCAAATAAAACTGTTATCACAATTGAGCTTTTAAAACTAAAAAGTTGCGTTTTACTGGAAAAAAATAGCTTAAAATGTACCCCTAAAAATACTCTATGTTTAAGTATAAGGTTCATGAAAATCCATTTAGCAGTTTCCGAGATTAGTTTGGACAAATGACCAATCGATAGACTGACAGACGCTTCAATTTTGTTGTAATTCACGAAGATACTTACGTGAGAGCAGTAATATTGATGGCCATAAATTAATACTGAACACTGATTAATGATTGAGTTGAGAATTAATTCAATTGTGCTAGATTCTACGCTAATATTCACAAATCGCAAGACGATTATTGCATCCGGAGACCATTCTTGACAATTTTGGGCGACCCTTGCTAATAGCGTGGTCTTGCCGCAACCCCCTGGACCACTCAGCACCATAATATTTGTACTATTACCCTTAATGTATCTGAAAAGTGAAAGATAATGTCAATAATGCAGAGAAGATTAGAAATTTTCTAGCAAAAAAGTACCACCTTAACAAAAACCCACGCATTTTATAAATGGGGAACTTATCTAAAAAAAAAATCAGCCAAGGGCGAGTTGCTATGGTTAGGGGTAAATTTAAAGGAGTGGAACTACCTAGTCGTGAAAAACGAAATGAAAGGATATTTGCTTTGAAGACATAATAGGGTTACCTTATGCGAGTGAATTTAACTTAAACTTTATTCGGATTTTCTTGTGTCAACATTTTCATTCTTGAGTTCAAATTTTTAGAAAATAATTTCGACGAAATTTCTTTTTTCTTGAATTTTTCGACTTTCAACAACTTAAAACTCCAAATTTCGACTTTTTTTCCGAAATTTCGACCGACAAACCTCAAAATTTCGACTTTCTTTTTCGATTAAAGTCGAAATTTGAACTTTAATTCAGAACTTTCAACTTTAATTTCGAATTTTCGAAAAAAAGTCGAAATTTAGATGAAATTTAAACATTTTTCTCGAAATTTTGACTTCAAATTCGAAATTTCCAAAAAAAAAGTCGAAATTTTGGTAACTAAAAAAATCAAATTACTGAATTAAGCCTACTGTCAACTGTCAATGTTATTGGGTTATTGGGGTAAGTTGAAAATTTGACTTTTCGAGAAAAAAATCAAAATTTCGAGAAAAAAATCAAAATTTCGAGAAATAAATCTAAATTTCGAGAAAAAAAGTCTAAATTTCGAGAAAAAAAGTCTAAATGTCCGAGAAATAAATCTAAATTTCGAGAAAAAAAGTCTAACTTTCGAGAAAAAAGTCAAAATTTTGAGATTAAATTCAAAATTTATACTTTAATCTCCAATTTCAAGAAAAAAGTCGAAATATCTACTTTTTTCTCAAATTTGATATTTTTTTTTCGAAATTTCGTTTTAAACTTGAAACTTCGACTTTTTTTCTCCACACTCTCCGTGATTAAAGTCGAAATTTCAGCTTTAATCACGAAATTTTCCACTTTAATTTCGAAACTTAAACTATTTTTTCTCGAAATTTTAACTTTTAACTTAAAAATTTCGAGAAAAAAGTCGAAATTTTGGTAATTAAAAATTGAAATCACTGAATGCGTCCTACTACCAACTGTCAATATTGTTGGGTAAGGGGTAAATTGACAATTCGATTTTGACCTCGAAATTTTAAGAAAAAGTCGAAATTTTGGTAATTAAAAATTGAAATCACTGAATGCGTCCTACTACCAACTGTCAATATTGTTGGGTAATAGGTAAATTGACAATTCGATTTTGACCTCGAAATTTTAAGAAAAAGTCGAAATTTCGAGAAAAAAAGTAGGAATTTGGAGAATAAAATCAAAATTTTTATATTAATGTCTAAATTTTGAGAAAGAAAGTCTAAATTTCGAGAAAGAAAGTCTAAATTTCAAGAAAAAAGTAAAAATTTTGAGATTAAAGTCAACATTTATGCTTTAATCTCAAAATTTCAAGAAAAAAAGTCGAAATATCTAGTTTTTTCCTCAACTTTGATTTTTTTTTTGAAATTTCGTTTTAAACTTGAAATTTTGATATTTTTCTCTAAATTCCGAGATTAAAGTCGAGATTTCAGCTTTAATCCCGAAATTTCGGCTTTAATTTCTGAATTTAAACTTTTTTCTCGCAATTTTAACTTTAAACTCGAAAATTCGAGAAAAAAGTCGAAATTTTGGTCATTAAAAATTAAAATCACTGAACGCACCCTACTGCCAAGTGTCAATATGTTTGGGTGAGTGGTAAGTTGACACTTCGATGTTGATCTCGAAATTTTAAGAAAAAGTCGAAATTGCGAGAAAAAAGTAGAAATTTCGAGAAAAAAAATCAAAATTTTTAGATTAAAGTCTAAATTTTGAGAAAGAAAGTCTAAATTTTGAGAAAGAAAGTCTAAATTTTGAGAAAGAAAGTCTAAATTTTAAGAAAAACTAAAAATTTTGGGACTAAAGTCAAAATTTATACTTTAATTTCAAAATGTCAAGGAAAAAGGTCGAAATAGCTAGTTCTTTCTCAAATTTGATTTTTTTTTTCGAAATTTCGTTTTAAACTTGAAATTTCGACTTTTTTTCTCTAAATTCCGAAATTTAGGTCGAAATTTAAGCTTTAATCCCGAAATTTTGGCTTTAATTTCGAAATTTAGACTCTTTTCTCGAAATTTTGATTTTAAACTCGAAATTTCGAGAAAAAAGTCGAAATTTTGGTAATTAAAAATTGAAATCACTGAACGCACCCTACTGCCAACTGTCAATATTGTTGGGTAAGGGGTAAGTTGACAATTCGATTTTGATCTCTGAATTTTAAGAAATAGTCGAGATTTCAAGAAAAAAGTTGAAATTTCGAGAAAAAAGTCGAAATTTTGGTAATTAAAAATTAAAATCACTGAACACACCCTACTGCGAACTGTCAATATTGTTGGGTAAGGGATAAGGTGAAAATTCGATTTTGATCTCGAAAATTTAAGAAAAAGTCGAAATTTCAAAAAAAAGTCGATATTTCGGAAAAAAAGTCAAAATTTCGAGACTAAAGACGTATTTTCGAGAAAGAAGTCTGAGTGATTTCGGATTTTAAATTCGAAATTTGGACTGATTTCTCGAAATTTCTACTTTACTTCAGAGTTTTAAGAAAAAACTAAAATTTCAACTTTTTCCTCGAATTTTCGTTTTTAATCTTCAAATTTCGACTTTTTTTTTGAACTTTCGTTTTTAAACTCGAAATTTAGACTTTCTTCTCAAAATTCCAAGAGTAAAGTCGAAATTTCAACTTTAATCCCGAAATTTCGGCTTCAATTTCGAAACTTAAATATTTTTCTCGAAATTTTAACTTTTAACTCGAAATTTCCAGAAAAAAGTCGAAATTTTGGTAATTAAAAATTGAAATTACTGAACGCACCCTACTGCCAACTGTCAATATTGTTGGGTAAGGGGTAAGTTGACAATTCGATTTTGATCTCCGAATTTTAAGAAATAGTCGAGATTTCAAGAAAAAAGTTGAAATTTCGAGAAAAAAGTCGAAATTTTGGTAATTAAAAATTAAAATCACTGAACACACCCTACTGCCAACTGTCAATATTGTTGGGTAAGGGGTAAGTTGAAAACTAGATTTTGATGCCGAAATTTTAAGAAAAAGTCGAAATTTCAAGAAAAAGTTGAAATTTCAAGGAAAAGTCGAAATTTCTGAAAGAAGGTCAAAATTTCGAGACTAAATACGTAATTTAGAGAAAAGAAGTCTGAAGGATTTCGCCTTTAAATTCGAAATTTGGACTAATTTCTCGAAATTTCTACTTCAGAGTTTTAAGAAAAAAGTTGAAAATTCAACTTGTTCCTCGAATGTTGGTATTTAATCTTGAAATTTCAACTTTTTTGACATTTCAATTTTTTTGACATTTCGACTTTTTTTTGAAATCTCGTTTTTAAACTCGAAATTTAAACATTTTTCTCGAAATCCTAAGATTAAAATCGAAATTTCAGCTTTAGTCCCAAAATTTTGGATGTAAATTCGAAATGTAGACTTTTTTCTCGAAATTTCAACTCGAAATTTTCAGAAAACTTCGGTAATTAAGAATTGAAGTTACTGAACGCATTCTACTGCCAACTGTTAATATTTTTGGGTTAGGAGGAATCTGAAAATTCGACTTTAATTTCGTAACTTCAAAAAAGTCTAAATTTGGAGAAAAAAGTCTAAATTTGGAGAAAAAAGTCAAAATTTTGAGATGAAAGTCGAAATTTCGTGAAAGAAAGTCTAAATGTTGAGAAAAAAGTCGAAATTTCGAAATTAATGTCAAAATGTCTACTTTAATTTAGGAATTTCAAGTGAACGTTTCTATTTTAAACGCGAAATTTCTAAAAAAATGTATTTTTTTTTTAATTGATGTTTTTTTTACGCCTTCGTAGTTTCCGGTATAAATCTAAGCAAAAGATTTTGATGCAAAAGTCCGAATTTTGAAAAAGTCTTTAAGATAACACATAAAAAAAGTTTTAACATGAAATTTCGTTTAAAAAAAAGTCGAAACTATGGGAAACTTTTTATAAAAATTTATGCTTTTCTCTCAAAATTTAAATAAAATATCGAAGTAAATTTGCAAAGAAAATAATAAAAATTAAAATTTGAACTCCTTATTGTAGTTTAAATATAAATTTTAAGACTGAAGCAGACATTTTTAAAAACAATTCGAAATTTTTAAACAAAATGGAAATTTTTAAACAAAATGGAAATTTTTAAACAAAATGGAAATTTTTAATCAAAATGGAAATTCTAAAAGTAAATGTGAAAAATTCCACAAAAAAAAAACGTGTGAATTCTAAATTTTTAAAACAATTTGGTATCTTAGATCAACAACAAAAACATGGGGAAAAAAGGCGAAACAATTTTAAAGTTGAAATTTTGGAAAAAAGTTAAAAATATCCAGTGTAAGAAAAAGGTGGAAAAGAGTTGAAATTGCGAGAAAACTTGCACCTCAAACACTCCCAATTTTGAGAATAAGGTGGAAATTCTAATAAAAAAGTTTGAACGACACAAAAAACATTCAAAAGAAATAAAAATGTGTGCAAAATTAAAACTTTAAATTGGGAATTCTGGGAAATAGGTCACCAGAAGTTTGGTCTTGAAATCTCTACCGCTGATGATGCAGTAATACGAAACCTGGTCCAGTGTTAGCAAATATTTATAGAAGACCTTGTGGAATTTTTAAATTTTGTTGCGTTTTTATCGCTATAACGTTTAATAGTTATGAATATTAAAGAATTCCACGAAGTAAGGGTTGTAAATGTCAATTACATTAATTTAGGTAAAATATTAATTTTTTTTTAAACTTAAAAAGCCATAATTGTAAGTGAAACGTGGTGGAAATGTTAGGTAGCCAACAAATTTACCTACATTAAAAAATTCTGGAAATTTTAATCTTAAATTCCAAATTTCGATAGAAATGTTAATGATTTATTTCTAAATTGATACAAAATTTCTCAAATTTCTAAATTTAGACTTAAAATCTTAAGAAAAAGAGCACAAATTTAAAAGCCGTTTAGCTTGGAATCGTAACCCGAGAAAAGGTCCAAATGAGTGTAACAATTTTTCCAGATTAAACTTGAAAGTATTCGAGAAAAAAGACGAAATTTAGTAGTAAAAATCCTTGAATTAGTGAAACGATTTTTCCGGCTTAAATTTGAAATTTTTGTTTGAGAAAAAATGTCAAAGTTTAAAAAAAAACTCTGATTTGTAATAACTATTCATTCCTAGTTTGCATTTTTAAAAGATATCAGTGTATTCCTAAAAATACCGAAATCTCAGAAAAAAAGTACTAAACATTGAATTTTAAATTGGAAACTTTGAGAAAAAAAGTGGTTTTAAGCAAATGGACTCCAAAAGCGTGCGTTTTGAGTCGAATTGTGAAGAAAAACTGCAAAAGCTTCAAGTTTATTCTGAAAATGAGAAATAAAAGCTACAAATTTTTGGGGTTTATGTTTGAGGTCAAAATTTTTCATTCAATCATTCTCCAGTTAAATGACGATCTACAGAGGGATAAAGCTGTAGAGTTCATGCTGCAGATTTCAAGCAAAATAATAAAACAAATTGGTTTCAGTTAAGAAACACTCACGCGCTAATGTCATTTAAAACTTTGTCCCTGTTGATGCTGCTCTGGGCAGCCTTTTGGCAAAAATTGATCTGTCGATTCAGTTCTTCGAAAAATTGTGCTTCTATGCCGTAAAACGCTTTCATTAAAGTCTTGTCTTCGTGCTCGTCGATAATGAGGTCGATTATTTCCTTTAATTGTGCCCGTAACGTCGCCCCAATTTGAGACGAAAACATCTCCTGGGTTTCCGGACTCGCTTCCTCTTTCGTTCTGGCCGGAATTCTGATTATATGTTTTTCTGCTAACTGATTCTGAAAAGTTAGTATTTTTAGTTTAATAAGCTTAAAAAGTGGTAACTTACCCTTAAATCTCTTTGCAGTGTGTTTAGTCTTCTATTCAATTCAAGTTCCACTGGAGTTGAATTCTCTGGAGTTTTGGTTTCATACATGTTGATTCTATTTATCCAAACGCATCTTTTCGCTAGTTCTTGACTCATAAACACTGTGTTGTGAACTTCCTAAAAGTATTGCGAGTCTTAGAATTTTGTTATTCAAAAATTGTGCCAAGCTATTTCGTCGAGCGATAAAGAAATGATCGGGGCGGATTAAGCTTGCTCGTGTTACTGTGTAACTCTCTGTGGAGGCTCATATACTAGGAAAATGTAACAAAACTTTATCGTGTCTAAAATTTGAGAGAATGGACTCGTCTTTGGTTATCTTCAAAAATTGAAATACAAATTTTTTTCCCTGAAACCAAGAAAGATTAAAAAACCCAAAAATAGAGCATTGTTGTGTTTTTTAACCTTTCTTGGGGGGCAATATTTGTATTTCAATTTTTAAAATTTTAGAATTTAAAAGCATGGGAGCCTGCCTAAGCTAAAGTACTTGTTGCACACCCTCAAACCGCCCCTGGAAATGATTATAGAGCGATTTGGGAAAACCCAAGTCTCGTGGAAAGCAAAAAAATGAATCGAGAACAGATTTTCGAAAATTGCTGATGGCAGACTGCGGATATATTATAACAAATTTTTGATAGAGAAGCTTGCTTCACAAAAATGTTTGATTGGTTTTGGTCACAATAAGTTCGAATAAAGTTTAGCTTTTTAGCACATAAATAATTTGCGTATTTCGCCAGCAGAACTGGCCTTATCAATCCTAACTAATTAGCTACAGAAGCAACTATTCAATAATCAGAAAAAACTTGACTTCATCATATTTTTACTTACCTGTTCAACGACAGTGGTTAAATATGTATCCTTCAGCTCTTGAGAAAATATTCCAATTAAAATTTCTAAAATTTTGGTCAGTTCGTCACTCCATTGTTGGAATGCCTTCTCCTGGTCTTCCGAAGATGTTTGCTTGACGCCAGGAATGTAATACGACGTAGGTTGCAATCTGTAGCACGGTGGCTGAGCTTCTGCATCTAATTTGTACCTAAAACACCAACAATCACCACCACGCTCTACCGTAACCCAACCAAACCATCACCAACCATTTCGATAAAACGTTTTGGGCGGACTTATCCTCGACGCTTTCCATGGCCAAATTAAAATCAGCGCTCTCGATAGTGATGGGCAAGAGAGGTGTACCCAAGGAATTGTTCAAAAACAAAACTGGGATCACGTAAGCTACTTCCATTTGTCCTAGAATGAAATCAAATCAGTTGGGGCGCCTCCGTTGTATATTGGGAGGTTTTACGCGTTAGTTCTCCTATGCATAATTCGGGAAATTCGTGGTCTTGTTGTTTTTCCAACAAGGTTTTCCAGTGGAGGTCGACTATGTGGAGCTCGTAACCTGAGGCTCTGCAATGGGCCCGAAGTTCCGGGTAAACCATGTTGTGCAAAATCCCTTTTTCGGTACAACAGTCTGCAACGTTACGTAAGCTATTACGTTAGGTAAGCTTTGTTACGCATGCTCTTACGTTAAGCGTTGATTGAGTACAATCAGCAATCAATCAACGCGTTAAGTAAGCTTTTACTTTTTCTATGACCAAAGTCCTCACGCTTTAGGTTAACCAAACAAGCTGAATTTGCTTTAGGCAGAGATCAGTTCTTAGGGACGAGTTTCCAAAAATTGCTCTTGGAAACAATCTTACTGCCTGAGTGGGACAATTTTGCAATGACCTTTGGGACAATTTTGCAATGACCTTTGGGACAATTGCGCAATGACCTTTGGGACAATTTCGCAATGAACTTTGGGACAATTTTGCAATTGAAATTAAGGAAAATGTTGCAGTGACCTTCGAGGCAATCTTCAAAAGACTGCTGTTTGGGACAATCTCACTGTCTGTGTGGGATAATTTTGCAATGACCTTTGGGACAATTTTGCAATGATCTTTGGGACAATTTTGCAAAGACCTTTGGATCAACTTTGCAATGAAATTTAAGAAAATTTTGCAATGACCTTCAAGGCAATCTTCAAAAGAATGCTGTTTGGGACCATCTCACTGTCTGTGTGGGATAATTTTGCAATGGCCTTTGAAACAATTTTGCAATGACTTTTGGGAAAATTTTGCAAAGACCTTTGGGACAATTTTGCAATTACCTTTGGGATAATTTTGCAATGATCTTTGGGACAATCTTGCAATGAAATTAAGGAAAATTTTGCAGTGATCTTCGAGGCAATCTTCGAAAGATTGCTGTTTGGGACAATCTCACTGTCTGTGTGGGATAATTTTTCAAAGACTTTTGAAACAATTTTGCAGTGACTTTTGGGAAAATTTTGCAAAGACTTTTGGAACAATTTTGCAATGACCTTTGGGACAATTTTGCAATGATCTTTGGGACAATTTTGCAATGAAATTAAGGAAAATTTTGCAGTGATCTTCGAGGCAATCTTCAAAAGACTGCTGTTTGGGACAATTTTACTGTCTCTGTGGGATAATTTTGCAATGACCTTTGGGACAATTTTGCAATGACCTTTGGAACAATTTTGCAATGATTTTTGGGACAATTTTGCAATGACCTTTGGGACAATTTTGCAATGATCTTCGAGGCAATCTTCAAAAGATTGCTGTTTGGGACAATCTCATTGTCTGTGTGGGATAATTTTGCAATGACCTTTCGGCCAATTTTACAATGATCTTTGGGACAATTTTGCAATGATCTTTGGGACAATTTTTCAATGAAATTTACGAAAATTTTGCAGTGACCTTCGAGGCAATCTTCAAAAGACTGCTGTTTGGGGCAATCTCACTGTCTGTGTGGGATAATTTTGCAATGACTTTTGAAACAATTTTGCAATGACTTTTGGGGAAATTTTGCAAAGACCTTTGGAACAATTTTGCAATGACCTTTGGGACAATTTTGCAATGACCTTTGGGAAAATTTTGCAAATTTGAACTTCGGCAATCTTCAAAATTTTGCAATGTTTTGGGAAATTTTGCAAGACTTTGGGACAATTTTGCAATGACCTTTGGACAATTTTGCAATGACCTTGGACAATTTGCATATGATTTTGGACAATTTCAAGACTTTGAGCAATCTTTCGAAAATGCTTTGGACAATCTTGTACTTCTTAGATTTTGGCAATCTTCAAAGATGCCTGTTTGGGACAATCTACTGTCTGTGTAGGATAATTTTGCAATGACTTTGGAACAATTTTGCAAGCTTTTGGAAAATTTAGCAAAAATTTTGCATGACCTTCTGGACAATTTTCAATGCTGTTTGGGACAATTTCAATGCTTTGGGAAAATTTTGCAATGACTTTAGAAACAATGTTTGCAATGACTTTTGGGAAATTTTGCAAAGACTTTGGGACAATTTTGCAATGACCTTTGGGACAATTTTGCAATGACTTTAGGGAAATTTTGCAATGACCTTCAGGCATCTTCAAAAGATGCTGTTTGGGACAATCTCACTGTCTGTGTGGGATAATGTTACAATGACCTTCTAAACAATTTTGCAATGACTTTTGGGAAATTTTGCAAAGACCTTTGGGACAATTTTGCAATGACCTTTGGGATAATGTTGCAATGACCTTTGGGACAATTTTGCAATGACCTTCGAGACAATCTTCAAAAGACTGCTGTTTGAGACAATCTCAATATCTATGTGGGATAATTTTGCAATGACCTTTGGGCCAATTTTACAATGATCTTTGGCACAATTTTGCAATGATCTTTCGGACAATTTTGCCTGAAATTTAGGAAAATTTTGCAGTTACCTTCAAGGCAATCTTCAAAAGAATGCTGTTTGGGACCATCTCACTGTCTGTGTGGGATAATTTTGCAATGACCTTTGAAACAATTTTGCAATGACTTTTGGGAAAATTTTGCAAAGACCTTTGGGACAATTTTGCAATGACCCTTGGGACAATTTTGCAATGACATTTGGGACAATTTTGCAATGATCTTTGGGACAATTTTGCAATGACCTTTGGGACAACTGCTGTTTGGAACAATCTTCCAAAGATATCTTCTTAAAGCAATCTTTGGCCGCTCTTTCAGACAATTTACTTATGACCACTGTTTGGAACAATCATACGAAGACTGATGTTAGAACATTATTAAAATTGACTCCCCCATTTGGGGGAATTTTCCAATTTGATATAACCTTCTAAAGATTGCATCTTGCAACGAAATTTACAAAAATTTTGGAGTGACTTTCGAGGAAATCTTCAAAAGGCTGCTGTTTGGGACAATTTCACTGTCTGTGTGGGATAATTTTGCAATGACCTTTGGAACTATTTTGCAATGACTTTTGGGGAAATTTTGCAAAGACCTTTGGGACAATTTTGTAATGACCTTTGGCACAATTTTGAAATGAAATTTAGGAAAATTTTGCAGCGACCTTCAAGGCAATCTTCAAAAGAATGCTGTTTGGGACAATCTCACTGTCTGTGTGGGATAATTTTGCAATGACCTTTGGGACAATTTCGCAATGACTTTTGGGACAATTTTGCAATGAAATTAAGGAAAATGTTGCAGTTACCTTCGAGGCAATCTTCAAAAGACTGCTGTTTGGGACAATCTCACTGTCTGTGTGGGATAATTTTGCAATGACCTTTGGGACAATTTTGCAATGATCGTTGGGACAATTTTTCAATGAAATTTACAAAAATTTTACAGTGACCTTCGAGGCAATCTTCAAAAGACTGCTGTTTGGGACAATCTCACTGTCTGTGTGGAGTAATTTTGCAATGATCTTTGGAAAAATTTTGCAAAGACCTTTGGGACAATTTTGCAATGACCGTTGGGACAATTTTGTAATGACCTTGGGGACAATTTTGCAATGACCGTTGGGACAATTTTGTAATGACCTTGGGGACAATTTTGCAATAATATTTTCGACAATTGTGCAATGACCTTTGGGGCAATCTTTCAAAGACTGCTGTTTGGAACAATCTTCCAAAGATATCTTCTTAAAGCAATCTTTGGCCGCTCTTTCAGACAATTTACTTATGACCACTGTTTGGAACAATCATACGAAGACTGATGTTAGAACATTATTAAAATTGACTCCCCCATTTGGGGGAATTTTCTAATTTGATATAACCTTCTAAAGATTGCATCTTGCAACGAAATTTACAAAAATTTTGCAGTGACCTGCGAGGCAATCTTCAAAAGGCTGCTGTTTGGGACAATTTCACTGTCTGTGTGGGATAATTTTGCAATGACCTTTGGAACTATTTTGCAATGACTTTTGGGGAAATTTTGCAAAGACCTTTGGGACAATTTTGTAATGACCTTTGGCACAATTTTGAAATGAAATTTAGGAAAATTTTGCAGTGACCTTCAAGGCAATCTTCAAAAGAATGCTGTTTGGGACAATCTCACTGTCTGTGTGGGATAATTTTGCAATGACCTTTGGGAAAATTTTGCAAAGACCTTTAGGACAATTTTGCAATGATCTTTGGGGCAATTTTGCAATGACCTTTGAAACAATTTTGCAATGATCTTTGGGACAATTTTGCAATGACCTTTGGGATAATTTTGCAATGACCTTTGGGACAATTTTGCAATGATCTTCGAGGCAATCTTCAAAAGATTGCAGTTTGGGACAATCTCACTGTCTGTGTGGGATAATTTTGCAATGACCTTTGGGCCAATTTTGCAATGACGTTTGGGACAATTGTGCCATGACCTTTGGGGCAATCTTTCAAAGACTGCTGTTTGGAACAATCTTCCAAAGATATCTTTTTAAAGCCACATTTGGCCGCTGTTTCAGACAATTTACTTAAGACCACTGTTTAGAACAATCATACGAAGAACGACGCTAGAACCTTTTTAAAATTAACTCCCCCATTTGGGGGAATTTCCCAATTTGATATAATCTTCTAGAGATTGCATTATTTTTGAGCTATTCCTAACTTAAACGCACTTTGGAAAAGAGTTATCCAAATTTAACTTGACATATTGATTAAAATTCGAAATTTGCAAAAAAATCAGCTTGAATTATTAATTCCAAGTTTCCAAGTGAAGAATTGTCCCCAGAAGACGTCAACAGTTAGAAATTTTCGAAAGAAAAAGTCGATATTTCATTTTAAAAGTCGAAATTTCATTTTGAAGTCGAAATTTCATTTTGAAGTCGAAATTTCATTTTGAAGTCGAAATTTCATTTTGAAGTCGAAATTTCAAGAAAAAACTCAACATTTGCTACTTGAA
The DNA here is from genome assembly GCA_028583605.1 of Dastarcus helophoroides. Classification (NCBI taxonomy): domain Eukaryota; kingdom Metazoa; phylum Arthropoda; class Insecta; order Coleoptera; family Bothrideridae; genus Dastarcus; species Dastarcus helophoroides. The sequence continues at coordinate 13,965,205 of CM053337.1, read as the reverse complement.
ACTGAAAATACTAAGAAGAAAACATCTAAATACTGAGAAAGTCGAAATTTCGCGTCCTGGTTTCTAAATACTTTTGGTAAAAAGTCAACAATTACAATTTCAAGCAAGAAAAGTTACTGAACATGTCAATGTTTTGTTTAAAACCTAAATAGTTGTGAAGCATTAACTTCAACTAAAACGAGAAAATTCAAAGTAAAGGCTTTAATTTTTATGAAAAATATATCGACGTTGAAAATAGAGGAAATTTATTAAATCAAAATTCCCAAAATGTGTCACATTCTCCAGAAAAAGTTTTCTTTTCGGATTCAAAATTGGTAAAAAGAGTGAATACATTTCAAAATTGGTTGCTTTTGAGTGACCGCAATTAAAAAATATCAAGTAAACGTCGAGGAATTTCGAGGGTTGTTCGGTTACATGTCGAGTGATTTGGGTGGTTTCTGGGGCTCACCTTGTGAATCGGCAGCGCTTACATATATGACGATTTTTCGACTCTTCTTCGCTGTCTTTGCTGAAGTGATTTTTCCCGTGATTAAGGTGCTTGAGATCGTCCGGAAGATTCGCCACTTCTTTGGGCATGAAACCATTATTTTTCTTGTCGAAGTGTTTCGGACTAGAACACCACGGTGGTGAACTTAGCGACAACGAGTCTGAAAAATATACCAAATGATCCCTTAATTAAGAAGAAGCATAACGTTAATTGAATTCCATTTCTACTGTTGGCGCTCTGGTTGCTAATTTGGATTATTTAATTTACTTTTAAGGGCGTAACCAGAGACTCTCTGGGCGTAACCAACCTGATATACTCGGTGCAGGTACATCTTTTAGCAATTTGGTAAATTTCGGCTTCTTCTCATTTGCGTCTGCTGGGGCTGGCGCGTGAACGCTTTGTGTTGCTTGAAGGGATGTCTGTCCAGCCGTGGTAGGTTCCAAAATAACCCCCGAATGGGACGTTATGTGATTCAGAAGCGTCTGTTGCTTTTGTGATGGTAAATTGGTTTTGACCTGATAGCTGCCCGACCTGTGGTAAGACATTCAATATTGACATTGATGATGAAGAAAAATTAATATACGAATCCTGTCTTCTGAAACCAAGAAAGATTAAAAAACACAACAATACGTTGTTTATTTAAAAAACACAACTCCACGTTGTGTTTGTTAATCTTTCTTGGTTTCAGCTGACAAATTTTGAAAATAACAGGGAACAGTCCGTTCAATCAAAAATTGGTGATGAATATCAAATAAGAAGTACCAAATTCAATTAAAATTTAATGGGCCTAAAGTAAAATTTTAATCAATGACAGTTTTACGCTTTAAAAATGCATTACAAGCGAAAAAAACAAAATTTCCAACCACGGACCTTGAATAGATCTGTACATGTACCTCAACTGCTTGGAACGAAACTGAAGGAATTTTTCCCTTCAGAGAAAATATGCTGAAGACTGAAGAAGTAAAATTACTATTTGGCGCTACTGGCATCATTTGTGTGCCGCATACACCACAATTAAATGGAATAACGTCCAAAAATCGATCGCTTCTATGCGAAGAAGGCAAAACTTCGACAAAAAAGGGTACAATCTTGAGATAACAAGCAACATTTTGAAAACGAATCAAAAATTGAAAAAATGTGGTTTTCAGTTTATAAATTCCAAGTTTCAAATCAACTTTGTGCTGCTTATACCAACGTTTAATAGAGTGGTTTGCGAAGTTTGACGATTTTCTTGGTTTCTGAGCAAAAAGATGCAAAAGCGCACAATTTCGAGATAAAAAGTAATATTTTGATAGTGAAGCGAAACTTTGAAAAAATGTGTGTAAAATTTCAAGTTTTTTTTTGTGCAACATATACCAAAATTAAATAGAGTAGCTTCAAAGTTTGAGAATTTTTTTGGTTTCGGATCTAAACTTTTTTGACTATGTTTCGTTTGGAATAAACATTTTTTTTACTTTAAACACAAAATTTCTAAATTGAAATCCAAGTTACAAATTGTTACATTTCTTTGAGGTACCAATATTTTTTGAAGGTTTCCTTTGTATTTAAAATTGGAATTTCGAATTAAATGCTGCCTCAATTTAAACTCAAACAATCCGTATTAAATATGACAGCTGCCTTGAAATTATTTCGATTTTAAATTCTAAATTTTAAATTTGAAATCAAAATTACAAATTGTTACATGTCTTTGAAGTATTAGACTGTTTTGAGTAGGTTTTGTTTGTATTAAAAATTGGAATTTCGAATTAAATGTTGCCTGAATTTAAACTCGAACATTCTATATTAAATATGACAGCTCTCTTGAAATTATTTCGACTTTAAACTCAAAATTTTGCATTTGAAATCAAAATTACCAATTGTTATGTGTCTTTGAAGTACAAGATTTTTTCAGTAGGTTTCCTTTGTATCAAAAATTGGAATTTCGTATTAAATGTTGCTTAGATTTCAACTCGAACATTCTGTAATAAATATGACAGTCCTTTTAACATTATTTTGCCTTTAAACCCAAAATTTCTTAATTGAAATCCAAGTTACAAATTGTTACATTTCTTTGAGGTACCAACATTTTTTGAAGGTTTCCTTTGTATTAAAAATTGGAATTTCGAATTAAATGCTGCCTCAATTTAAACTCAAACAATCCGTATTAAATATGACAGCTGCCTTGAAATTATTTCGATTTTAAATTCTAAATTTTAAATTTGAAATCAAAATTACAAATTGTTATATGTCTTTGAAGTATTAGACTGTTTTGAGTAGTAGGTTTTGTTTGTATTAAAAATTGGAATTTCGAATTAAATGTTGCCTGAATTTAAACTCGAACATTCTATATTAAATATGACAGCTCTCTTGAAATTATTTCGACTTTAAACTCAAAATTTCGCATTTGAAATCAAAATTACCAATTGTTATGTGTCTTTGAAGTACAAGATTTTTTCAGTAGGTTTCCTTTGTATCAAAAATTGGAATTTCGTATTAAATGTTGCTTAGATTTCAACTCGAACATTCTGTAATAAATATGACAGTCCTTTTAACATTATTTTGCCTTTAAACCCAAATTTCTTAATTGAAATCCAAGTTACAAATTGTTACATTTCTTTGAGGTACCAACATTTTTTGAAGGTTTCCTTTGTATTAAAAATTAGAATTTCGAATTAAATGCTGCCTCAATTTAAACTCAAACAATCCGCATTAAATATGACAGCTGCCTTGAAATTATTTCGATTTTAAATTCTAAATTTTAAATTTGAAATCAAAATTACAAATTGTTATATGTCTTTGAAGTATTAGACTGTTTTGAGTAGTAGGTTTTGTTTGTATTAAAAATTGGAATTTCGAATTAAATGTTGCCTGAATTTAAACTCGAACATTCTATATTAAATATGACAGCTCTCTTGAAATTATTTCGACTTTAAACTCAAAATTTCGCATTTGAAATCAAAATTACCAATTGTTATGTGTCTTTGAAGTACAAGATTTTTTCAGTAGGTTTCCTTTGTATCAAAAATTGGAATTTCGTATTAAATGTTGCTTAGATTTCAACTCGAACATTCTGTAATAAATATGACAGTCCTTTTAACATTATTTTGCCTTTAAACCCAAAATTTCTTAATTGAAATCCAAGTTACAAATTGTTACATTTCTTTGAGGTACCAACATTTTTTGAAGGTTTCCTTTGCATTAAAAATTGGAATTTCGAATTAAATGCTGCCTCAATTTAAACTCAAACAATCCGTATTAAATATGACAGCTGCCTTGAAATTATTTCGATTTTAAATTCTAAATTTTAAATTTGAAATCAAAATTACAAATTGTTACATGTCTTTGAAGTATTAGACTGTTTTGAGTAGGTTTTGTTTGTATTAAAAATTGGAATTTCGAATTAAATGTTGCCTGAATTTAAACTCGAACATTCTATATTAAATATGACAGCTCTCTTGAAATTATTTCGACTTTAAACTCAAAATTTCGCATTTGAAATCAAAATTACCAATTGTTATGTGTCTTTGAAGTACAAGATTTTTTCAGTAGGTTTCCTTTGTATCAAAAATTGGAATTTCGTATTAAATGTTGCTTAGATTTCAACTCGAACATTCTGTAATAAATATGACAGTCCTTTTAACATTATTTTGCCTTTAAACCCAAAATTTCTTAATTGAAATCCAAGTTACAAATTGTTACATTTCTTTGAGGTACCAACATTTTTTGAAGGTTTCCTTTGTATTAAAAATTGGAATTTCGAATTAAATGCTGCCTCAATTTAAACTCAAACAATCCGTATTAAATATGACAGCTGCCTTGAAATTATTTCGATTTTAAATTCTAAATTTTAAATTTGAAATCAAAATTACAAATTGTTACATGTCTTTGAAGTATTAGACTGTTTTGAGTAGGTTTTGTTTGTATTAAAAATTGGAATTTCGAATTAAATGTTGCCTGAATTTAAACTCGAACATTCTATATTAAATATGACAGCTCTCTTGAAATTATTTCGACTTTAAACTCAAAATTTCGCATTTGAAATCAAAATTACCAATTGTTATGTGTCTTTGAAGTACAAGATTTTTTCAGTAGGTTTCCTTTGTATCAAAAATTGGAATTTCGTATTAAATGTTGCTTAGATTTCAACTCGAACATTCTGTAATAAATATGACAGTCCTTTTAACATTATTTTGCCTTTAAACCCAAAATTTCTTAATTGAAATCCAAGTTACAAATTGTTACATTTCTTTGAGGTACCAACATTTTTTGAAGGTTTCCTTTGTATTAAAAATTAGAATTTCGAATTAAATGCTGCCTCAATTTAAACTCAAACAATCCGCATTAAATATGACAGCTGCCTTGAAATTATTTCGATTTTAAATTCTAAATTTTAAATTTGAAATCAAAATTACAAATTGTTACATGTCTTTGAAGTATTAGACTGTTTTGAGTAGGTTTTGTTTGTATTAAAAATTGGAATTTCGAATTAAATGTTGCCTGAATTTAAACTCGAACATTCTATATTAAATATGACAGCTCTCTTGAAATTATTTCGACTTTAAACTCAAAATTTCGCATTTGAAATCAAAATTACCAATTGTTATGTGTCTTTGAAGTACAAGATTTTTTCAGTAGGTTTCCTTTGTATCAAAAATTGGAATTTCGTATTAAATGTTGCTTAGATTTCAACTCGAACATTCTGTAATAAATATGACAGTCCTTTTAACATTATTTTGCCTTTAAACCCAAAATTTCTTAATTGAAATCCAAGTTACAAATTGTTACATTTCTTTGAGGTACCAACATTTTTTGAAGGTTTCCTTTGTATTAAAAATTGGAATTTCGAATTAAATGCTGCCTCAATTTAAACTCAAACAATCCGTATTAAATATGACAGCTGCCTTGAAATTATTTCGATTTTAAATTCTAAATTTTAAATTTGAAATCAAAATTACAAATTGTTACATGTCTTTGAAGTATTAGACTGTTTTGAGTAGGTTTTGTTTGTATTAAAAATTGGAATTTCGAATTAAATGTTGCCTGAATTTAAACTCGAACGCTCTATATTAAATATGACAGCTCTCTTGAAATTATTTCGACTTTAAACTCAAAATTTCGCATTTGAAATCAAAATTACCAATTGTTATGTGTCTTTGAAGTACAAGATTTTTTCAGTAGGTTTCCTTTGTATCAAAAATTGGAATTTCGTATTAAATGTTGCTTAGATTTCAACTTGAACATCCTGTAATAAATATGACAGTCCTTTTAACATTATTTTGCCTTTAAACCCAAAATTTCTTAATTGAAATCCAAGGTACAAATTGTTACATTTCTTTGAGGTACCAACATCTTTTGACGGTTTCCTTTGTATTAAAAATTGGAATTTCGAATTAAATGCTGCCTAAATTTAAACTCGAACATTCTGTATTAAATGTGACAGCTGCCTTGAAATTATTGTGATTTTAAACTTCAAATTTTGAGTTTGAAATCAAAATTACAATTGCTACATGTCTTTGAAGTATTAGACTGTTTTGAATAGGTTTTGTTTGTATTAAAAATTGGAATTTTGAATTAAATGTTGCCTGAATTTAAACTCGAACATTCTGTATTAAATATGACAGCTCTCTTGAAATTATTTCGACTTTAAACTCAAAATTTCGCATTTGAAATCAAAATTACCAATTGTTACGTGTCTTTGAAGTACAAGATTTTTTGAGTAGGTTTCCTTTGCATTAAAAATTGAAATTTTGAATTAGATGCTGCCTGAATTGAAACTTGAATATTCTGTATTAAATATGGCAGCTCTCTTGAAATTATTTCGATTTTAAACTCAAAATTTCAAATTTGAAACCAACATTACAAAGTGTTACATGTTTTTGAAGTACTAAGATTATTTTGAGTCGGTTTTCTGTGTATTAAAAATTGGAATTTTGAATTAGATGTTGCCTGAATTTAAACTCGAACATTCTGTATTAAACGTAGCAGTCCCCTTCATATATATCTCGCCCTTAAGCTCAAAATTTCGAAATAGATCAAAATAAAAACTGTTTCATTTTTTGTTGTTGAAATACCAAGATAAGGTTACACATATTTCTGAAAATTTTGGTTTTATTCGAGACATTTTAACTTCAGAGTCAATATATTTAGATTAAAAAAGCTCCAGGAAAAATCTCGAGATTAGTTAAAGTCGAAATTTTGATGTTTCAACTTTAAATCCAAAAATTTAAAAATTTTTAAAAACTATGAAATCAATTTTAAAATTATGACATTTATTCTTAAAAATGTCAAAACTTGATAAAAGGTTTCGAAGATATTTGCAGAAAAATGTTGAAATTTTGATATTTCGCATATTATTCAAAATTTCGAAAACTAAGACAAATTTTGAGACGTTGGTGCAAAAAAGGAAGAATTTCTGGAAAAAAAGCAACATTTTTCAAAGTATCGCCTTTTTGCTTGTTTTTCTAAAAAATTTCGATTGTTTTTCTAAAAAATTTCGATTGTCTTTCGAAAAAACCGATTTTTTTTTTAAAAACAAGCGACTTTTTAAAACCCGTACAGCACCTAAATCAGAAAGATATCTTAAAGATATCATTTTAGCGATATCTTTAAGAGACACAGAAATGTTAACATTTAGATAACTTTTTTTAGTCGTCCGGTTACTGACATCTAACAGATATCTATAAGATGATTTTGATAGATGTCTTTAGGATGAGAAATCTTTATGTTAACAGAATGTTAACTTTCTGACAATATTTCCCGATGTCAGACTCTAAAAAATGATGACTCTGAGAGTTCTTTAAGAGAGCTTATTGCTGAGCGGGAAATATGTTGATTTTAATACTAAAAAGGGCGTAACGTTTAAATTTTCTTTGAATTTTCCGTGCAAATCTCTAATTTTTAAATTATTTCCTAACATTTCTTGCAAATGTCAGATTTTCAAGTCACGTTTTAACCAGAGATTGTTAAAATAAACTTGTAACTTCGAAAAAAAAATCTACTCATTTTTATTTCGTAGGGAAACTGTCGACTAAACTTTGGGAAGAAATTAAAAAATATCTAAAAAATGTTCCCTAACAATTCGATTTAAGCATCGTAGGTGTCAAATTAAAGGGAAAATTTTTAGTTTAAAACTTAAATATATATATTAAAAAAAAACAACAAACAAAAAGTTAAAATTGGCAGCAATCACCTGCAAAAATTTGGATAAATTGGTGTTGAGTTACATTTATCAATTATGCAACTTTATAGGCAACTTTAAATGCAATCGCGTGTATTTTTCGTTGCGTATCTGTTAAGTGGTTTTTAATGATCATTTTTACCACCTTAGAGGCTGAATTCTGATAATCTTCTCTTAGTGTACTCCTACGTATTACTGGGAACACTGGAATGAGTGCGGTCTGTTTTAAGTTATTTTATTTTTTCATTTAATTAACAGTTTCTTCGAAAACTGAAAGGTCACCTTAAGACTAGTTAAAAAAAATCTTTAGGGTTGACACTAAACCAAAATAGTTGAAGTTAAGGTGGATTCAATCCAGAAACAAACAAAAAATGCATAAAAGGAATTTAAGTGCAATCGAAACTAGATTGTTGATGCTTAATGCCTTAATTTTTTTTTAGCTTATAACTTTTAAAATGGAATTTCTACTTCATCATCTTGATTATATGGCACAACTAGATTCCTCAACTTAATGTGAATTTGGTCAAAAAAGGCGCGACGCACCTAAAATAAGTAACAAAGTCAAAATCAAATGTAAAAAAAAAGTGAATATTTTGTGCCATATTTTTTATTCAAATAAAAGACGCAGCTTTCGAGATGGATCAAATTGTGCGTATCACACAATCGTCGAAATGAAAGACCATGAATATTTGGCAATTTCCCCCAATTTTTGAAATTGCAACTTTCTTTCAATACGATTTGAAAATCCGTCGAAAAAAATGAAAATTCGAGCGTTATACTCACTCCTCCGAATGCTGCGACATGTTGTCCTTATCCTTATGGCTTTGGCCGCTGCTGCAAGAGTTCCCCATTTTCCCGGCCTCTAATTTCCCGATGCACAATTATAAATATCCATTAGGTCCACTCAAAAATATATTCGAATCGACAACATCGTTGAATGTTTACTATTTGCTAATTAAAAACGCGAGCTCGCACGGGCCCCCCTTTGTCCATCACATAGTTGTTACCGACAATGTTTATTTTCGCACCGATTTAAAACATTACCCGTTTATACAATTCACACACGTAAATAAATAATCATTTGGCGCACATGAAGTAGGTGACGTCCACTTACCTTTTTAACCGGCGGTAATCAATGTTGGCCAAGGAAATAGGCAGGCGCATTTGGATGACGTCACAGAATGCTATTTACGTATAGGGTTCAGCGCCACGACGCTCTACGCGCTTCTCATCCCGATCTGATAATCGTTACATATTTCAGATGTCTTTCCCAATCTGTTCCTTGTTTACTGATTATGTAACGTATTGTCCCGAAGCTTTGTGGTTTACGCCCCACTGTGGACACTAATTGGGGCTTTCAACCCTTAATGAGCATTTCTCTTGTACTTGGGGGAGACTTATGCGAAGGGGAGAGCGTTTTATTTTTAAATTGGATCCTGGAAAAAGAAAAGTCGAAACATTTTATAAATTTCTTTTCTTTTTTGTTTGAAACTTTGAATGTTTCTCTAAAATTCAATTAAAGTTATATTTTTTTATAAATTCGTGACTTTACTTTCAAAATTGTACTTTTTTAGAACTTTTCGTTTTCGAAATTTTAAGCTTAATCCCTAACTTTTAAAAAAAAACGAAAATGTGAAGTTAAAACTCAAAATTTCAATTTTCTCTCGAAGGGTGATTTTTTCTTCATATTTCGGTTTCAACTTGTCTTCATATTTCGATTTCAACTTTTCTTCATATTTCGGTTTCAACTTTTCTTTATATTTCGGTTTTAACTTTTCCTCATATTAAACTCTAAACTCAAAATGTTTACTTTTAATTCCAAAAAATTCAATTTTTAATAGAAAACTTCCTAATTTTGTTTTAAAAATATCCCCCTCTAACTCTTTTTTTTTTAATTTGAAATCGAAATGTTAGGTGACAAATTAGAAATACCAAGCTTTAACGTGGCTTTCGAGAGGCGAAGAAATCGAAATTTTGGCGAAAAATATCTAAATTTCGTGATTAAAATTGAAGGAAGTGAAAGTTGCTGCTTTTTTTTTAGAAAAAAATTGAAATTTCGTAATTTAAAACCACAATGTTGGCAAAAAAATTAAATATTTTATCTGGGACTTTGAGAAAAAATTGAGATTTTGAAAAATATGCCTGATTAAAATTGAAATTCGAACTGAAAATCGAAATTTTAGAAAAAAAAATCATAAATATGGGGCTTTAACTCAAGATCTGTTGTAATTTCGAAGTGAAACTTGACGTTTCGAGAAAACATTGAACATTAAAGGTTTTTTGTTTAGAAATTCCGATCTGAAAGTTGACATTTCGAGAAAGAATCGAAATTTGTGTTGTTTTGTTCGAAACTTTGAATTTTTCTTTAAAATTCTGGCAAAGTTTTACTTTGTTTTTATAAATTCTTGGCGTTACTTCCAAAATTGTGTCTTTTTTTCGAATTTTCTTTTTGAAGTATTCAGCTTAATTTTGAAATTTGTAGAATAACGAAAATTTGGAGTTTGAACTCGAAATTTAAATTTTCTCAGAAAATTTATTTCTTCATTTTTCGATTTAAACTATTCATATTTCGATCTAAACTATTCTTCATATTTCAATTTAAACTATTCTTCATAATTCGATTTAAACTATTTTTCGTATTTCAATTTAAACTATTCTTCATATTTCGATTTAGACCCAAAATTTTGTTTGATTCAAAGAAATTCAACTTTTAATTGAAAACTTCCTGATTTTGGTTCGTAAATTTCTCTTTCTCTTTTTTTTTTTAAATTTGAAATCGAAATATTGGGTAACAAATTAAAAATATCGAGCTTTAACATGGTTTTTGAGGGGAAAAAAGTCAAATTTTAGTAAAAAATACCGAAATCTCGCGATTAAAATTGAAATTAAGAAGCGAAAGTTAGGTTTTCAAAGAAAAAAATTGAAATTTCGAGATGAGAGCATCAATTTTGGCGAAAAAAATTAAATACTTCAAGCTTCTGGGACGCTTGAATTTAAAAAAATTGGGATTTCGAGTAGCATGCTGAAGTCGCCTAATTAAAATTAAAATTTGAGGTGAAAGTCGAAATTTGAGAAGAAAAAAAAATTATAAATACGGAGCTTAACTCAAAAACATTAATAATTTCGAAGTGAAAGTTGACATTTCGAGAAAAAGTTGAAATTTCGAGTTTTAAAGTCGTAAAATTAAAAATTTCGAGCTTCAGGGATTTTTCAGGTCCGAGAAATGTACTGACGAGTCACTGATTACAATTGAAATTTGAGCTGAAATGCGAAATTTAAGCAGAAAAAAATTAAAAATATCGAGCTTAAACTCAAAATCTTTGGGAATTTCGAAATGAAAGTTGGCATTTCGAGAAGAATTGAAATTTCGAGTTTTAAAGACACAATTTTTGCGAAAAAATTAAAAGTTTCGAGCTTCAGAGACCTTTTAGGTTCAAGAAATGTACTGAGAAGTCGCTGATTAAAATTGAAATTTGAGTTGAAATGCGAAAAAGGCGGAAAAAAAATTAAAAATATGAACTCAAACTCAAAATCTTCGGGAATTTCGAAGTGAAAGTTGGCATTTCGAGAAAAAAATTGAAATTTCGAGTTTTAAAGTCACAATTTTTGCGAAAAAATTAAAAATTTCGAGCTTCAGGGAGTGTTTAGGTTCGAGAAATGTACTGAAGAGTCGATGATTAAAATTTGAGCTGAAATGCGAAAAAGGCAGAAAAAAAATTAAAAATATGAAGATTAAACTCAAAATCTTTGGAAATTTCGAAGTGAAAGTTGCCATTTCGAGAAAAAATTAAAATTTCGAGTTTTAAAGACAATTTTTGAGAAAAAATTAAAAGTTTCGAGCTTCAGGGACCTTTTAGGTTCGAGAAATGTACTGAGGAGTCGCTGATTAAAATTGAAATTTGAGTTGAAATGCGAAAAAGGCAAAAAAAAATTAAAATATGAACCCAAACTCAAAATCTTTGGGAATTTCGAAGTGAAAGTTGGCATTTCGAGAAAAAAATTGAAATTTCGAGTTTTAAAGTCACAATTTTTGCGAAAAAATTAAAAATTTCGAGCTTCAGGGAGTGTTTAGGTTCGAGAAATGTACTGAAGAGTCGATGATTAAAATTTGAGCTGAAATGCGAAAAAGGCAGAAAAAAAATTAAAAATATGAAGCTCAAACTCAAAATCTTTGGGAATTTCGAAGTAAAAGTTGATATTTCGAGAAAAAATATTAAAATTTCGAATTTTTTTTTCGAAATTTCTAAAGAAAAGTTGGACATTTCGATAAAAAATTGAAATTTCGAGTTTTAGTTACAATTTTGGCGCAAAAATTAAAAATTTGGAACTTCAGGGACTTTCATCAGTTTTAAATGTACTGATCGTCTGATTAAAACTAGATTCTAGCTGAAAGTAGAAGTTTTGAAAGAAAAAGAATTTAAAAGTATGACGTTTGAAGTCAACATTTTTAGAAATTTCGAAGTGAAAGTCGACATTTGGAGAAAAAAACTACAAATTTCGAGATTCCGAGACCCTCACGGATTTCGAGAAATCTACTGAAGTTACCCGATTAAAATTCCAGCTAAAGTTGAAATTTTGAAAGAAAAAAGATTAAAAATATCAAGTTTATATTCAAAATTTTTCGAAATTTCGAAGTGAGAGTCGACACTTGGAGAAAAAACTACAAATTTCGAGATTCAGAGACCATGGATTTCGGGAAATCCGAGAAATTTGTAGAATTTCGAAGTGAAAGTTGACATTTCAAGAATAATATTGAAATTTTGGGTGTTCTTTTTAGAAATTTCGAAGTAAAAGTTGATACTTGGAGAAATAATTCAAATTTCGAGTTTTAAGTCATAATTTTGGCGAAAAAATTAGAAATTTCGAGCATCAGGGACTTCACGGATTTCGAGCATTAGGGACTTCACGGATTTCGAGAATTGTACTGAAGTCGCCTGATTAAAATTCTAGGTGAAATGCGAAATTTTAGAAAAAAAATTGAAAATATGGAGCTTAAAACCCAATATTTTTAGAAATTTCGAAACATGACATTTAGAGAAAAAATTAAAAATTTCGAGCTTTGGGGACTTTTCAAGTAAAAATAGAAATTTCGAGAAATGTACTGAAATTGCCTGATTAAAACTGAAATGAGCTGAAATGTGAAATTTTAGAAGAAACAAAATTAAAAATATGGCGCTTAGAATCAAAACCTTTAGAAATTTCGAAGTGAAAGTGGAGATTTTGAGAAAAAAATTGAAATTTAGGGTGCTTTTTAGAAATTTCGATTAAAACTGCAATGAGCTAAAATGTGAAATTTTACAAAATTAAAAATATGACGTTTAAACTCAAAATCTTTTGAAATTTCGAAGTGAAAGTGGACATTTTGAGAAAAAAATTGAAATTTGGAGTGTTTTTTAGAAATTTCGAAGCGACATTTCGAGAAAAAATTGAAATCTTATTAAAGTATAAACAAAGGAAAGCTGATTGGATAAATTATGAATACTTTTATTGTTCATCTACTACAGCATTGTACCAAAAATATATATACAAACAAAACTTAACTTATTAGCAATCTACTATGAAAATATACTTAAACGAGAATTAAATTATCACAGAAAACATTAGTAAAAGAACTTAAATTAAGTATACATCTAAATGGAAACATCGCCATACTGAAGTGACCATTTTTCATATGCAACTAAGCTATGTGGGGAAACACTACGTCTAATACGCTTCAAAGAATTCAAAAAATCATCCTTCGTTATACTTCTCAAGGAGCTCAAATCCATCTCTTTCACTTGATCGGGGCGAAGCTCTGCAAAAAAAAATAGTAGCAGATATATAAAGCATAAAATTGGTAGATACAAGCATAAAATTGGCAGATACAAGCATAAAATTGGCAGATACCAACATAAAATTGTCTTACACATAAAGCATTAAAGTGACAGATACATAAAGCATAAAATAAATTAAAAAATGAGACAAGTTAAATTAATATCTAATAAATAAAAAAATCCGCTGATGATATTAAAAGCGAAACTTGATTCCATAATATCTAAGGTTTGTCAAAAATGTGGAATTTTAATTTTTATTGTTTAGGAGTCATAAATTAAAAAAAAAAAGTAGTTTCTTGTAGTTACCACGAATAGGTCCCAAAGCTGCGTCCTTGGCTAGGGCGGTTAAATCGCTACCAGAATAGCCTTCAGTTAGAGCGGAAAGCTGCCTCAAATCCTGACTGCTAAAGGAACAACCTTGCTTTGCCAACAGCTTCTTCAACAGTTCAATTCGAGTGTTCAAATCCGGAAGCATCACGTAAACTCTCTTAGGGAATCTTCTCAAGGCAGCTTCATCTAGTTCTTGAGGTCTATTTGTGGCCGCCATCACCAATACCTACAAAACGATGAGACTTGTAAAATTTATAAACTTGTAGAACTTAAAACTCGTAGAACTTACACTCCGAGAACTTATACTCATAAAACTAGATTCGTAGAACATGAATTTATACAAAATAATTCTGTGTTAACGTAAGTTGTTTTTTAATACCTTTTCGCTTTCAGGGTGCGAGGGCAAACCATCGAATTCTACCAAAAATTCCGTCTTGAGGCGCCTGCTGGCCTCATGTTCGTTATTGGATCTTTCCGATAGTAACGAATCAACTTCATCGATGAAGATAATAGAAGGTTGAAGCTCCCTCGCAATAGAAAATAAAGCTCTTACCATTTTTTCACCATCACCGACATACTTAGAGGTTAAACTAGCAGCACTTATCGAAAAGAAAGTGGCCTGGAAAACAAACGAAGCAAAATTTAATTCAATAATAGAAAATTAAACCACTTAAGACTATTAACTAAAATAATTCAAGCTGGGGAAACCTACCTGGCATTCTGTGGCGACTGCGCGCGCTAGAAGAGTCTTTCCATTCCCCGGAGGACCAAACAAAAGTAACCCACGAGCCGGTGTACGTAAACCAGTGAACAATTCCGGTCGCAGCGAAGGCAAGATGACCATCTCCTGTAAAGCCTGTTTTGCAATTTCTTGCCCAACAACGTCCTCCCATTGGACCTGTGGGGCGCCTTCCACGATCTCATCCAGAACACTTTGCGCTAACTTCGGATCGACCCCCTTCAGCACTGAAGATTTTGCTTTCAACGAGATTTTTAAAGAGTCAACTAGAAGAAAAAATTGAAACTTTGCATCTTAACGCTTACCAATACTTACCAGTACTGTTTGTTTTTCTAGTAGGGCTGCTAGCCCCAGGGTTCGAAAATTGTTTCTTTAACGCTGGGGGGGTTGCTGATGGTTTATGGAAAGGTCGCACTGGTTGAACTGGTGCAAGTCTCGACCCCAAGGATCTTGGTAAGGTTTGACTCTTGGCAATACCGATGTTAGAAGATACTCGCTTACTTGCCACAGTTAATTTTTTTCCAGATGCTAGAACAACCCAACAAATTACCCTCAAAACTCATTTCATTAATAAAGAAAAAGTTGTACCTAAAAACTGTAATCTATCTTTAGCCATTGAGAGATTCGTCTTCATTTTTTCATGTAATCGTTGAGCTCTTTCCCAAACTTCGCCTCTTCCGCCCCAACAGTGCACCGCAATCCCTAGCTCTAACTCAGTAATCCCTTTTCTGTACAATTCAATGGCCAATTCCTTTTGTCCTAAAACCACATTTTCCAATTTAAAATCGAAATTTCAACAGAAAAAATTCGAAATTTTACGAGAAAAACATCGAAATTTCGGTCTTGACGTCGAAATGTTGAAAACAAATTAAAAATCTAAATCTAAACTCAAATAGTTTGGGACCAAAGTCAAATACCCCACAAATAAAGAATTAAAATTTCAAGTCGAAATTCGCACAAAAAAAAAACAAATTTTGAGAAAAATCTCAATTCATAAAACAAATACAAGATTTAATTTGAAATACGCAAATTTTGAAACTCTAGGAAAAAAGTAATATTTATATGTTTAGATTGAAGAGTTTAAGAAAAAAATAGAAATATGAAATTTGTACCAGCGTCCGAGTTTAAAACATAAACACGGATTTTTAATAAAAAGAATACAAAATTCTCACAAATAGTTTAAAATAAAGAATAAATAGGTTAAAATTAACCATAAAATTACATTTAAATATGTAATTTAAGAAAAAGTATCGAAATTTTAATCAACCTTAAGCCCCCTCTTTAACTGCGCCTATGACTATTAAAATTTTTATTTTTATATTCTATGACCAAAAAAACTTGACCGTTTACTTTGACAGATCTCATGAAATGAGACGTTTGACCTATTCATATATGTAATATTACTTATATGGAGCGTTTGATGGATTTTTAATTAGTCAAAAATTTGACAACTTAAATATTTTTGCATGACTCGAAATTATAAAATTGGTCAAACCAATTTATAGCCAATAAAAATTTAATAAACTCACATTTTTAAACAATACAAGTACTTCTTCATGGTAGGACCCTTATTGACCGGAAATATTATGTTTTTTTTTCAATTTATTTAACATTTCTTCAGCCCATAAAAATTTAAATATTGCCAAACTGGGCCGAAGAAAGTGTTAAATAAATTGAAAAAAAAAAAAATACAAGTACTGTGAAAAATAATTGCAACAAAATAACTGCAATTACCGTCATTCTCCTCGTCTATCTTCAGCGCCTTCGAAATGTACTCGAAAGCCCTTCTATGGTGGTGCTTCTGCTTGGCCAGGAGAGGGTCCCCCGGTCCGGGACTGTTTCTATTTTGTTGGGCCATGTCGATGTTGACCTCTTCTACAACCGTTGCACCTTGATCGATCTTTTTGCACACACTTGATTTAACCAAATAAGAAGACGTACAGTAAATGAGTCGAAGAATAACAAAAATTTGATAGAGTAGAGAGCGCAGAATATTAAACAAAAAAATTATAGGAAAAGACACTATACACAGATTTTTCTTATGCACGGACGTGTCGTCATGGACAATGAACATGTTATTTTCGGATCTATCGTTCCTTCGGTTCTTTTTGGGGGATTTTCCAGAGCGAACCATTCGGGCAGATCACATTATTTTGAATCTTAACGAAAATAGGGATTGTTAAACGCGATTGACATTTCTTTTAAGAGGGTAAACAAACGTTACGAACACGTAAACAAAGACGACGTCGGGACGAACACAACGGCCTTTACCGAAATCACAAAATAAAGACCACCCTTTGTGAAGTAACTATTATTACTTGCTTACATTTTTGTTTTATTTTAATTGTTCGAGTTCCACCAATATCTTCGTTTAGGGCAAAGAGAAATGTCAGTCTAAATCAGTGTTGCCAACGTATAAACTATATCTGCGGCTTGTATTTATTCGCTTTAAATAATTAATATTTTTAATTTTGCACGTATTGGCGACGACAGAAAACGTTGACGTATTTCCCTAAAATGTTTGTTACAGGGGACAACAGATTTTTCAGGTGTCCTGAATATTTAACTGACTTTAGAGCACTGTGGCTTGTGATTAAGTTCATAGAAGGTTTTACCCCATTATATGTTACATAATGCCTTTACCATATCGGCAATTAAACAAGTAATTACGCGAAAATGCCAGTTCTGCTGGCGAAATAGAGTCGTGTAATTACTTTTTTAAGTGCCGATATGGTAAACGGGTAAAAGCTTCTATGGATTTGACTGATATAAAAAAGCTCCTTTAAATTCATTTATTTCCTTGCCTTTACATTATCTAATCGAGAAACAAATTTAATAGGACGTGTTTCAAGTGAAATAACTGCAAAAGTTAGATGTTAAACCAAAAGCTGGAAGGAAAACCTATAAACTACAGTACAAAGTGCTCTATGATCTACAGTGAAGATTGTAATATTGGCAACAGTGGGTTTGGAAAATCACCAGAACTAAAGCTCCCTTCACGCGTATACTTTTAGTGATTAATATGTTGCCTATATTTCAGGGGTTGCTTAGCAGAAATAATCACCCCAAGTGTTTTCCACATTGTTCTTAGCACTGTTATTAACAATTTAACAATTTTCAGTAGAAATCGACGTAAAGTATAAAAGAATCCCTTTCCAATCAACCGACAATAAATCAAAATATTTAATGACATTTAGGTTAAGATTTTAAGAACACAGAATATTATTAAGAAATGTCACAGTGTTACCACACGACCATGTCTGAATATTTCTAGTTCTCTGTTGTTGCTTCCACAAATCACTCTTTGTGGTTGCTACTACAAAATTAAGAGTTCATGTATGTATAGAATAGAAAATTAAATTTGAAATAACTGTTATAATATGCCGAATCTAACCTATAGTCCATTTTAGATAAATCTGCATAAGAGTAGGCCAGGAAGTATTAAATAAACCTTTGGAAAAGTTTCTAAAAAAAAAAAATCACTAGAACTAAAGCTGGCTTCACATGTAAACATTGTGTTGCCTATATTTCAGGGGTTGTTTGGTAGAAATAATGGGATTAAATGTTTTTCAATATTTTTATTACGATTATTAACAGTTTAATAATTTTTAGCAAAAATTGACAAAAAATATAAAAAATTACAGATTATTAAAAAGGAATTTCGTCATTTGGAAACATTTGATGAGATAAAAAGCCAATAAAACTGCATATAAAAAAGCTTTATCTTCAAGTAATGGTTCAGTTACAGTTGATAACATAAATTTATGACCAAATGAAAAGGTCTTCAGCTTCTCTTTCAAAATACAGATTTCTCAAATACAGGTTTACGGAAACAGCTTTTTTGACCAAAAGTACGGGAGATCTGGCAACCCTATTGCCACTCCAACACTGGAAAGATTCACGAACTTTGAACAAATTGGTATAGAAAATAGACACTTTTGTGCACAACATTTTTATTGTAAATACAGTAATCAATACCAGCAAGGAAACCAAGCAATCTATTCAAAATATCTAAATATAGAGCATTTTGATATTTAACTAGTAATCTAAAATTTTATAAGGAATTTACGTTTAAGTTGGTAATTTGAAATCTTCATCAAAGTGATTACAGGTTAATTCAAAATGGTCTCAACGTTAAACTATAAGAGACAAATTCAAGATTTGCACCAATGTTTATTTTTTTGGTCGCGCAACATCCTCATTCAATCGCTTCCTCTTCACCCCAGGTTCGCTCGTTCTGGTTTCCCTCCTAAGTGGAGTATCGACCTGCGATTGGGCCTGCAGCAGAAACTGAACGGACTCGATCGCCTCGCGCTGCATCTGACTTGCCATGTTGTAAACCGTCCCAGTTGGTTTTATTATACATAATTGCGTTGTTCAGCATCAGTAGGAAATCCCGCTGGAACTCCTGCGTGGTCCTAATGACACCAATTTCGATATTCTTCTTAATAGTTTGGAAATCCATGGGTCTGTAGATCAAACTGTGGTATCCGGGAGCGTGCTCTTCCGTTATGGGTTTGAGAAAGAGCGAAGAATATTTGTGGGCGGCCAGAGTTTGATACACTAACATGATTGACTTCTTCCACTGTCCGATAATCTTTATCATCGTCGCAGTAAGTGGTGCTCGAAGCTGGCGAATTCGGGATAGAATCGCTAGGGGTGCCAGTGGCGGAAAACCGCCTTTTAGAATGGAAAGCGTCCTCATCTTCAGTCCACGGACTGCTCGACCTCTCGTTTTCAATCTTATGAGTCAACTTCAGCTTCTTGTTCTTATCACCATCATCGGTGAGGTCACTGTCTTCCAATTGGGCTTTTTCAATGGCCAAAAGCATATCGAAATCATGCTCCTCCTTTCGTTTGTTCCTGGAGTAATCTCTTTTGGCTTTGCCCGATTTGTCAATTTTTACCTCCATGTCATCATCGGAAAATTCGCGGGGGGTTTCCGGGGGTTTTTGTTCGTTAGAATCGCAGGTTTGGTCCTCTACTTTCACAGGTACATCTTCCACTGGTTTAATATCTTCTTGCTTTACTGATGAAACTTGCTCCAATGGTTTCGTATCCGAGTGGACAATGTCTTGAATTTGACTCTTATTCAAGCTTTTATTGGTATCATCGTCTTCGGTTGAAGCAAATTCGACGATTTCGACTGATCCTTCGGAATTAACCCTGTTAGTTCTAGTGCTCTTGGTGTCTTCTTCAACTTCTTCCTTGATTACTTCGCTTGGTTTAGCATCTTCTATCATTGGACTCTTAGCTTTGAAAACGTCCAAATCGTCTCGAAATTCAAAAGGGTCAACCGGCTCGTTCGCTTGGGACTGCTCTCCTTTTGAGGCTTCCTCACAAGCTAAATCCTCTTCAAATTCATCCAGCTCGATGTTTATGTTTATATCGCCGTTGCCATCAAGCTGTAAATGTTGTTCAGGATCCGCCACGATATCCTGAGCGTTCTCAATCAAATCAGAAATTATCACATCAACTTCCTCATTCTTGATTTCCGGTAATGGCCCATCTGGAACTATAATCGTACTTGCTATATCCTCAATTTTCAGATTAGGTAAGCAATCGTCATCAAGCATATCCGATGCTAAATTAATCTGCTCTTGCTGCTCAGGTAATTTATTTTGACCCAAAGCCGAACTAACCAAGTTCTGCAAACTCGGAGAGACGCTGACGTTAGCATTAGAATTCAACAAACTAGCGATCATCGGATTACTAGAATTCGAAGTCTTCTGCGACGTGATGGCCGTATGTAAAATCGAACTAGTCGAAACGTGCCCGCCTTGAGTTGGCGACTTCAATAAACTAGTCAACAAAGGCGACAAAGCCGGCTTTGCCATCTCTCCACCCAAATTTTCACCTCCACCACCCTCGAACGTTTCAGCGTTATCCAACTTTCTCTTCTGTATAAACCCATGGAAGCTGCTTCGGCGGCCTCCAAGCTTTCTCAATCTCGAGCTTCTTCATCTCCCTCTCTTTGAGCCATTGCGTGTGGGCGATCGCCTCTTGCTCTTGACGTTGATCCTCCTCATCGATTTCCTTGCACCACTGATCCAACTGCTCCTCTGTTACTTTACCTACGGAAATGTGTGGGCAAAGTTAGGTTTAATTTGACAGATATAAATCAGTCAGTTTACCCGACTGCAAAAGCGTCATCTCTTCTTGCAATTTCAAAAATTCCGCCTTTTCTTCCGCCAAAAGCACCTTCAATTCAGCCAATCGCTCCTCTTTCAATCTTCGCAGGATAGTCTCCACAGGGGTCTCCAACGGAACTTCGGCCGTTGACGGTTCGCTTTTTCCTTTTAGGTGTTTCGACGCCAGAGAGTAGGGCCCCATATTGGGCGGCGCAGTTCTTTTGGTGGAACCAATCCGCAGGTCTGTTCGGCTCTCCGAACGGTTTAAGGGCTCGACTTACTGACATCCAATTTTGGTCGCCGCTGCGAATGACTGCCGATGAGAGACATAGCTGCTCTCTGGTAGACCATTTATCGAGCGGTTCCCTTTTAATTTGTAAACGCTGTTCGATGGTGGACATTGTTAATGCTTCTATAATTTTTAATTTGTTATAAATATAATTAGCCTAGATCATGAGATAATTATTGTGGCTTAGTTAATAGTCAGGGGTATACGAAGATGTGACGAACGCAAAACTTTCAAATAGGTATTAATTGATTTAGATAATTAAAGTCAAATAATAAAGTTTTAAGAAAAAAAAAAACGTTAAAATAAATGCGCACTTACCAATTAATAGGAAGATTGTGTGCCCAATTCAATGATTAACGTTCCCATTACAGCTGTAAAATGTATTTTAATCTGAATTACTTTTTATAACAATTTTATTTTAGAATTAAACGTAAATGAACAAGTCAAACATAAATATGGTTTTCATTGTTGACAGGTGACGTTAAATTGACAGCATTTTGACATTAATGACAGATGATGCGAACCTTAAGCCATAGAATAAAATTTCATATTATCGACACTAATAGGCATTTTTAGGGAAACAACCGGTTGAATTTGAGGACCACGAAGACATTGTCGTCAAAATTGTAAGTTCCATTGATCAATTCGGAAGGCGCAGAGCAAACACGTTCTTAGAAAGTCGGAGATGTACATGTTTTTAATTTCAACTTATCATAATTCTAAATACTAGTTTTCTACATGTGAATAGAAAATCATTGGTTACAATTTTAACTTTTTTCTAATTTCAATTTTTTGATTTTTAATATAAAATACAAAAGTGCAGTTATTTATAGGAAATGTTGACGAGATTGAAAGCCAAAATTTGGACTTCAAACACAAAATGTGGCTTTTTTAAAAATTTTGTTACCAAATTCGAAATTCCAAACGTAAAATATTGAAACTAAAAACAAAATTTTGCCTTCCAATTAAAAAATTCGGTTCTTTTTTTTTCAAAATTCAATTTTTTAGACACTTCGACTTTAAAAGTCCAAATTTTGCTAAAAAAAAGTTGAAATATCGATTATAAAACTTCTGAACTTACTCTATTGTTAATTGTCAAAACTTTTTTACAAATTTCGTAATTGCAGTATAAATTTCAACGTAATCTTGTTTCTTTTTCTAAAATTTCGATTTTAAACGCGTAATTTGTACATAAAACTGAATTTGAAGACGCCCTAATGGGAACACTTCATTCAAAAAATTATCCATTTTTTGAAGGTAGCCAAATTGACGTTTAACTTACTCTGACCAATAACTATCGACACCGTAAAATCCGAATTTGCAAAGAAAATTTAGCTCCTACTTATATTAAAGCAAATTTTTTCCAAGTTCTAAGCCCACAATCGAAATTTAATTGAGGTAATTTCCGAAAAAAATTTTGCACAATTTTCCATCGGAATTAGCGTAGTTTGTAAGAAAGATCTTTTAAACAAGTCGATCGTCAACTGCCATGGCAAATATTTAGAGAAACATTGTGGAATTTTTATATCTCTTGTTATATTTATCGTTAATTAAGTTTATTAGTATGAACGTTGATCGAATACGGTATGAATATTGAAGAATTCCACCAGTAAGGGTTAAAAATGTCAATGATCGCGATTGCACAAACCGACCTTTATTTTTGTGTCACGACGTCACGGCCGCACGTCAAAAGCGACCGGTCAATGTGACATTTTCCGAAGACGAAAGAACGCCTCAAGTTTTTGTATATCGAAGTGTTAAGTGAATTTTTAATGTTTTAAATTTTCATGGCAGTCTACGATCGAAAATAAACTTGAGTTCTTTACCTTTTAGTTGAAAATCATGGTAGGTGAATCGCCGCCTTCTATAATGTACGGAATATCGATGATTTTCGGTTTTAACCCGTTGCTTCCGTTTGTTTTAGGATCAGAAGCAGAAAGGTTATAAAGGGAAGAAGCCCGAAATCGAAGAGGTAAATGAGTTTTCAGGCTTTTAGTGTATATTATTTTTAGTTTGGTGTTGATTAATTGTAATAAGTTGGGGCGCGTATTATGATTGAGGGAGTGCTACTTTTTGTACCGTTGGTGTTTTTATGTGAGCATTGCTGTCACATTACAAATGAAATTAAACCCTTAATTCTGATAGTGATGATGATTAGTTGTTTATTGATGTGTGGAAGATTTTAACTTTAATAGTATGTTGCTAGTTTTAGTTGCAGGTTAGAATTTTAATTCATTTTAAGTGCCTAGCTGGCATTTTCATACTCGCTGAAATATTTAGAGTGTTTGATATGTTATATGCTTGTTGTACTGTATTTTGTATTAAATAGGCACTTGTTGGGTTTCTTTGACCCACTTATTTATTATTTCATTAAATTGAAGTCTGTGACTAAGAGAACTGTTGATATAGAAGATTTATTGCTTAAAATTAATTTGAGGATCGAATTTTAAAATATTTAGGATACTTGGGGGACGATACATGGAGATATTGTCAGTTGCTCAGTATAACAATGAATTTAATAAAATTTATATGATACAGTCGTTTTTTTATAATGTAATTGGTTGTGAAATATCAGAACTAAAAAATGAGTATTAGTAATTACTGGTGCAGTTCAGTTTTCTACCATTCCATGCAACTTTAAACGGCTATTGTGAAATCAATTCAATATTATCAGTATCTTCTTTGTTAGGTATTATTACTTGCATTCTTTTTGCGCGATATGGGTGATATCATGTTTAATATTGTCTGCTAACAATTACGGATTTGTACCATTTAGTGTATGACAATGGAGTCCGGTGTTTGGGGCATTTCACATGAGGCGGAAAAACACCCCAAAAATATTCAACTTTTCCACTTTTTATCTTCAAAATTATTTTATCCTTCTTTCTCCTGTTACTTAACGTTAAACTTGCAGAATCCCATATTTGAAAATCGGAGACTAATTAAACAGAAATAGAAAATATTGTTGAAATTTTTAAATTTTGTACGCCCGGTACATTTATGACAACTGTTAAACAATTAGGTTAGGGTTAGATTTTACATAGAATATATAAAAATTAGGTTAGATTCTACATAGAATACAAAATTAGTAGATTAAATGACTGTATTTTATGCAAAACCTAACCTAATTCTTTGACAGATTCTCTTGTTATTTAAACTTTCAGATTCCATATTTGAAATTTAGAGACTAATTAAACAAAAATAAAAAAACATGAAATTTCGATACCGACTAGGGCGATATTTGACATCTATCGAAGTAAAATAAAAAAATGTGTGTGATCTGTCAAACAATTAGGTTAGGATTTTACATAGAATACAAAAATAATTAGGTTAGATTTTACATGGAATACAAAAATAATTAGGTTAGATTACATAGAAGGCAACATTTAATCTGAACTGATTATTCTATGCAAAATCTAACCTAATTCTTTGACAGTTAGTTTTCAATGTTGACGTTTGAAAAATTTTTATAGGTGATATTGGTGGCGTGTTAAACGTTCATAAATTAGTTTCCCGATCTGTCTTTTATTCTTTAAAGTTACATATTTTTGTGTTGAAAATTATGAATTAATTAAGTATATAAAAATAAATAACAAACTTAAAGAAAATAAATTACTAAAAAAATAACCAGAACTAAAGCTGGCTTCACGCGTAAACAATTTGATGATTAATGTGTTGCCTATATTTTAGGGGTTGTTTGACAGAAAAAATCGGAATACATGTTTTCTATATTATTTTTATTACTATTACTTACAATTTAATAATTTTCAGAAGAAATTAACATCAAATATAAACGAATCACTCTTAGAACAAACGACAACAAATCAAAATATTTAATGACACTAAGATTAGGAATTTAAGAACATAGAACACCATTAAGAAATGTCACAGTGTTGCCACACGACTATATTTTAATATTACTAGTTTTTATGTTTATTCATTTTATTTAACATTTCTTCGGCCCAGTTTGGAAATATTTAAATTTTTATTGTTTGTTGACAAAATTCTAAAATATGACTACGTGATATTTAAATTTATTTAAAACGTCACCTCATGACAGTTGACAAAATAAGAGGTCAGTTTATTTTACATAGAATAGGAAAAATGAAAAATAGAAGATCAAAATTAGATATGAAAAAAATTTTTGTTTTTGTTTTTTTGATTATGAAAATATAAAAAATGCATAAAAAAAGGTTGTAGCACTGGACATCGATGTTTTGCTCTCATTTAAGCTCGTCAACAGTGCATTACATGGAAAGGGAACAATGAGGAAGAAATTCTTAAAAATAAAAATTTTAAAAAATATAAAAAAAAATTTAACATGAATAGACGTTTCTTTGTCGATGCTACCACAAAATTAAGAGTTTATGTATACATAGAAAACAAAATTAAATTTGGGAATTCAGGTGGCTACTCTAATGCACATTTATATGAAATCGACTGTATAATACAAAGTTATAGTCCATTTCAGATAAATCTTTATAAGAATAGGCTATGAAGTATTAAATTAACCGTTACTAAAAAAATCACTAGAACCAAACCTGGCTTCACGCGTAAGCAGTTCAGTGATTATTGTGTTACCTATATTTCAGGGGTTGTTTGGCAAAAATAAGCGGATTAAATGTTTTTAGTATTCTTTTTATTACCATTATTAATAATTTAACACTTTTCAGCAAAAATTGACACAAAATTTAGAAGATTCACTCTTAAAATGACTGACAACAAATATAAATTTTTAATAATATTTAGGTTAAGATTTTAAGAACACAGAACATCATTAAAAAACGTCACAGTGTTGCCACACGACCATCTCTGAATATTACCAGTTCTTGTTATTGCCACTACAAAATTAGGAGTTCAGTGCGTACTCTGGTGCACGTTTATGTGAAATCGAATATAAAATACAGAAATAAATTTGAAATAACTGTATTCTATGCAGAATCTAACCTGATTCTATCATAGATACTTTTCAAACTTGCCTAACCATTCTTATATTGTTAAAAATAAAAAATAAATGGGAAAAAGTTATAATTTCAACAACAAAAATGGAAAACTAGGTAAAATAGTGTACATTTCGAATTGTAAGTCACAAAATTTAGATGAAAAATTTTAAAATTTTAGGCTTAAACCCAAAATTTTGAAAATACTCAGTAATTCCCCCCGAATTACGAGGTTCCCCCAACCTCGTTTAAAATTATCTTTTAATGCGAAATTTTGAATAAATAAAGTTGAGGACTTTGAGGCAAATGTGAAAATTAAAAAAAAAAACTACAACTACTCAACTTTTTGGCTGCAAATTTCTAGAAAAAGTTAAATTTCGAGATTAAAATCAAAATTTTGAAGAAACTGTTCTTACAAAACTAATCTTTCTTTCAAATTTTTGAGTTTGGTTCAACCTTTTGGCATTTTTTCATGAAACTCGTATAAAATTCAACTTTTAATACGAAATTTAGAGATTTTGAAGCAAATGTGAAGTAAAAAAAATTATAGAATTTGAACTTAACTTTTAGACCTCAAACTTCTAGAAAAAGTTAAATTTCGAGATTAAAGTCAAATTTTGAAGAAACTGTTCTTATAAAACTAATCTTTCTTTCAAATTTTTGAGTTTTATTCAACCTTTTGGCATTTTTTCATGAAACTCGTATAAAATTCAACTTTTAATACGAAATTTAGAGATTTTGAAGCAAATGTGAAGTAAAAAAAATATAGAATTTGAAGAACTTAACTTTTAGACCTCAAACTTCTAGAAAAAGTTAAATTTAGAGATTAAAGTCAAAATTTTGAAGAAACTAACTGTTCTTATAAAACTAATCTTTCTTTCAAATTTTTGAGTTTTATTCAACCTTTTGGCATTTTTTCATGAAAGTCGTATAAAATTCAACTTTTAATACGAAATTTAGACATTTTGAAGCAAATATGAAGTAAAAAAAAATTATAGAATTTGAAGAACTTAACTTTTAGACCTCAAACTTCTAGAAAAAGTTAAATTTCGAGATTAAAGTCAAAATTTTGAAGAAACTGTTCTTATAAAACTAATCTTACTTTCAAATTTTTGAGTTTTATTCAACCTTTTGGCATTTTTTCATGAAAGTCGTATAAAATTCAACTTTTAATACGAAATTTAGAGATTTTGAAGCAAATGTGAACTAAAAAAAAATTATAAAATTTGAAGAACTTAACTTTGAGACCTCAGACTTCTAGAAAAATTAAATTTAGAGTTTAAAGTCAAAATTTTGGCAAAATTGTTCTTATAATGGTAATCTTTGGTTCAACGTTTTCAGTTTTTCTTAACGTTTGAGAATTTTTTCGTGGAATTTCAAAAACATGAAATCTAAAAAAAATTTCGAGATCAACTTGGAATTTTGAGAAATTGGTCAACATTTCTAAAAAAAATTACATAAAAATATTGGAAAAATTACCAGTTTAGTCGCAGAATACTGAATTAAACTTGAAAATTCGATTTTTTTGACTTTCTTTTAAAATATCTACAAAAAAGTCAAAATTTTTTAGAGAATGCTTGTCAATGAAATCACTTTTCTTTTTAAACTTTGATCCCAGATTGAAAATTTCGAAATTATTACTTATTTATAGAATTTCGACTTCGCAGTCGAAATGTTGACTTTTTTTAAGTTTAAACCACTCGCAAAGGGTAACCCTATTATACTTCGAGTTGATTTCGATTTGAAATGTTGACTTCGGAGTCGAAATATTAACTTCAGAGTCGCAATACTGATTCCCTTGTTTCGAAATTTAGATTTTAATTCCTGAAATTAGATTTTTCTTTAAATTTGAGGATTAAATTCTCAGGAAAACTTCGCTAAACTTGAAATTTCACACAAACACTTGGTAACTAAAACTGGCAACGAATAACGTAACGAGTGTACTTGATACACTTTAGAAAATATTATGAAATATAGAAAAATATAGAAAATATAGAATTATAGAAATTGTTTTAATAATTTCTGCAAGAAATATTCTTTGAATAATTCACGAATGAACCATATACTAATTAAAAAAAATTTCATTCAATTTTAACTTCAGTGGAGTCATTTTCAGCCCAAGGATTCTGCTGGACCTCCGCCCACCCCACTAAATAAGGTTAAACTAACCACAGGTACCGTACAGGGTCCCATTGTAAAAAAAGACAAGCGCCTTTCCAGTTCCAGATTTAACATTACAAAGAATTGTGAACTAGAAGTATTACCACTTCTCAAAGGTAACAAACTTTCCCCGTTTCCCCAAATTTTGAATTTTGCGGATTGACGTGGCGAATTTAATTTCAGATGCCCAACCGAATGAAAGAGAGGAAGTTATTTATACAAAAATTGAGGACAGTGCTGCGTCCTTTTTGATTTTGCCGTTGATCCTCTGTCGGACTTAAAATGGAAGGAAGTCAAGAGAGGGGCGTTACACGAAATGGTCGAATATGTCAGTCAGCAAAAAGGGGCTTTGACCGAGGCCATTTACCCAGGAAGCTGTCAACATGGTACGTCTGTGAAATTTCGAGAGCAAGAAAGTTCAAATTTTGAAATTTCGAAAGAAAAAAAGTTCAAATTTTGAAATTTCGAACGAAAAAAAGTTCAAATTTTGAAATTTCGAAAGGAAAAAAGTTCAAATTTTGAAATGTCGAAAGAAAAAATGTTCAAATTTTGAAATTTCGAAAGAAAAAAGGTTCAAATTTTGAAATTTCGAGAAGTAAAAGAAGTTCAAATGTCAAGAAACTTTGATTTAATTCAGTTTTTATCAAAGTTTTCAAGTTTGAGTTCGATTTTCCCTGAAATTTTCATTTCTCAAAGTGTTTTCAATTATTTCAAGCCTGAAGTTAAATTTTGGGTTCGACAAAATTAGCGATTACTCGAGTTTAATATCGACATTTTGGGATAGAAGTCGAAATTTTGGGGATAAACGCGAAATGTTGAGGCCAGTATACATAAAATCGCGCGACTATCTATAGACAAATCGAGAATTTGGTCTCTGTTAGTATCTAAATATTTTTAGAAGGTAAATTAGACATTTCAAAATTTATTATTGATATGACTCGATAGACAGTCCCTCTAGTAACTGTCAGGAGTCCACACCTCTGCAATTCAGCTAAACTCGTTTCCTGAGACACTATGACAAACGAGACAGACACGAGTAGTTCTAAAATAAGCGATTTGTTTCCAATTTGTAGACGATCTCAGAACTGTTCGTACACACGAGTTGCGCGATTTTGTTGCGAGTGTGAACTGCTATTACATAAACGAGTTTTATTTGGTAATGTGGATTTGCCTTTTCCAGTTCGCCGTGAATCTCTTTCGAACGTTACCGCCGTCTTCCAATCCCAATGGTGCCGAGTTCGATCCCGAAGAAGACGAACCGACTCTGGAGGCCGCGTGGCCCCACCTCCAGCTGGTCTACGAGTTGTTTCTGCGTGTGCTAGAAGCCCCAGATTTTCAAGCCAGCCGGTAGCGAAAAAAATACATAGATCAGAAGTTCGTTCTTCAACTTCTCGAGTTGTTCGACTCTGAGGATCCCAGAGAAGCGAGATCTGCTTAAGACGACTTTGCATCGAATATATGGAAAGTTTCTAGGTTTGAGGGCGTTTATTAGAAAGCAGATTAATAACGTGTTTTATCGGTTTATTTACGAGACTGAGCACCACAACGGTATAGCTGAACTCCTAGAAATACTCGGCTCGATCATTAATGGTTTCACGTTGCCTTTAAAAGAAGAACATAAGATATTTTTACTAAGAGTACTTTTACCCTTACATAAAGTAAAATCGTTAAGTGTGTATCATCCGCAGCTAGCTTATTGTGTAGTGCAATTTTTGGAAAAAGACCCTTCGCTAACGCAACCCGTTATACATAGTTTATTGAAATATTGGCCAAAGACGCACAGTCCTAAAGAAGTGATGTTTTTGAACGAATTAGAGGAGATTTTAGATGTTATAGAACCGGCGGAGTTTCAGAAGGTTATGGTGCCCCTTTTCAGGACAGCTAGCAAAGTGCGTTAGCTCGCCACATTTCCAAGTGGCAGAGAGGGCGCTCTACTATTGGAACAACGAGTACGTTATGTCTTTGGTTTCTGAGAACGCCACCGAGATACTTCCTTTGATGTTTCCGAGTTTGTACAAAAACTCGAAAAGTCACTGGAACAAAACCATCCACGGCTTAATATACAACGCTTTGAAGCTCTTCATGGAGATGAATCAGAAGCTGTTCGATGAGTGCACGCAGCAATACAAGCAAGAGAGGCAAAGGTAGGTAAAAGCTCCCCCACATTTGGTTTATGTGGCTGTTGAAATAGTAGGGGGATTTTTGAAAATTTAATCTTAATCGTAAAATATTTACAGTTTGAAGCTCCGTAATTTTTCTCAAAATTCCAAATTTTTTTTCCAATTTTATTTTTTCTACCATTTCGACTTTAAACGCAAAATTATGCCTACTTCCAGATATTTAGGCTTTTTTAAAATTTGACCGGAACTGAACCGATATAAATTTTTTGCTGTAACGAAAACCGGAACGAAAAAATAGTGGTTCGAAGCCCTAGTTCCAACATCTTGACTCTTCCTTGAAATTCACAAACTTTAGAATCCGACGAAAAATTTTAGAGTTAAATTGTATGTTGAGGTAAAATTCCAAAATTAAAGTATTAATTCTCAAAGTGAAGTAATAATTTCTAGAAAAATTCGAAATTCGAGGTTGCTGTCCAAATTTTAGGGGACATTGTAATCTTGGGAAGAAATGACAAATTTTTAAAATTTGAATCGACCCTTAAGTTCAAAAATTTGCTTCTATTTAGTGTGTTTCTAATTGTAGAGAGCAAGAACGATTGTGCCGTCGCCAAGAATTATGGTCCAAAGTTGAAAATTTGGCAGCAACAAAGCCGGAATACCATTTGATGATCAAATCGACAAATGTTAACATAACACTGATAACTAGTCCGGAAGTGGACGACGAATTCAACATGGACAACTTTGATAGACAAGATCAAGAAGTGAGTAAAAGTATGACATGGTAAATCATTTGCTTCATTAGCTTCTAACTAGACGTACGATGTTTAACATCATTTTGTTCGCTGTCGCGTTTTAATCACAATTCGGTTTCGCAGCATTCTAAAGATTGTTGATTTCAGATGAAACTCGAACGAAGAAACACCAACAACCAGCAGATTTATCGCCGTAAATCCGAATTACCACCAGATCAGTATACAGTGAAGGCCCTCAATGATCATAAAAGAGCAGACGAATATCTCAGCACCACCACCGATGTAAATAGCTATTAAAAGTGGACATATTAGTGAGCTTTTGTGCCAATGGATCATTTGTATTAACGCAGGCTGTCCCCGCTGTATTTCAGTATTAAATTTTGCGCCGAAATCGCCCACTTTTGGCCTAACTGTTCACCAAAGGTGCATTTTCGACATTGGGACTCTGACACCGGGTTTCTAAAATTTGTAACAATTGTTTTCGATATCACGATTCGATGCGACTGGAAATTCGAATATTTCGCTGGAAGTATAGAGTATTTCACTGGAAATATCAAATTTTTCGCTGCAAATATCGAATATTTCGCTAGAAATATCGAATTTTTCACTGAAAATGTCGAATATTTCGCTAGAAATGTTGAATTTTTCGCTGGAAATGTCGAATATTTCGCTGGAAATGTCGAGTATTTCGCTGGAAATATAGAATTTTTCTCTAAAAATATCGACTTTTTCCCCAAAAATGTCAAACTTAAAAATTTAGAATTTTTCGCTTCAAATATCGAATATTTCGCTAGAAATATCGAATTTTTCGCTGAAAATATCGAATTTTTCGCTGGAAATGTCGAATATTTCGCTGGAAATGTCGAATATTTCGCTGGAAATGTCGAATATTTCGCTGGAAATATAGACTTTTTCTCTAAAAATACCGACTTTTTCCCCAAAAATGTTGAACTAAAAAAAATTTAGAATTTTTCGCTTCAAATATCGAATATTTCGCTAGAAATATCGAATTTTTCACTGAAAATGTCGAATATTTCGCTGGAAATGTCGAATATTTCGCTGGAAATATAGAATTTTTCTCTAAAAATATCGACTTTTTCCCCAAAAATGAATTAAAAATATCAGATGCATAGGCTATTGCTAAAATAGAATTTCGACTGGTAAATGTGATTTTGCTGCAATAGAATATTTTTCTAAACGACTTGTCCCCTAAAAATATCAACTTAAAAATTTCAGCGAAATCGATTTTCGCTCAAATGATTTCTTGTCGACCGGAATATTTCTGAAATGTAAATTTCTTACGACAAAAATTCGAATTTTTTCGGGCTAAATGTCGAATTTCTGAAATATCGAATTTCTGAATTCGATTCGCTGGAAATGTCGAATATTTCCTGGAAATATAGAATTTTTTCTCTAAAAATATCGACTTTTTCCCCAAAAATATCAAACTTAAAAAATTCGAATTTTTCGCTGTCAAATATCGAATATTTCGCAATATCGATTTCTGAAATGATATTTCGCTAATTGATTTTTCGCCGGAAATGTCGAATATTTCTCTGGCAGTATAGAATTTTTCTCTAAAAATATCGACTTTTTCCCCAAAAATATCAAACTTAAAAAATATCGAATTTTTCGCTGGAAATATAAAATTTTTCTCTAAAATATCGACTTTTTCCTCAAAAATATGAAACTTAAAAAATATCGAATATTTCGCCTGAAATATCGAATTTTTTGCTGGAAATATCGAATATTTCGCTGGAAATATAGGATTTTTCTCCAAAAATATCAACTATTTTCCCCAAAAATAAGAAACTTAAAAAATATCGAATTTTTCGCTAGAAATGTCGAAATTTTCGTCGGAAATGTCGAATATTTCGCTGAAAATATAGAATTTTTTTCTAAAAATATCGACTTTTTCCCCAAAAATATCAAACTTAAAAAATATCGAATTTTTCTCCAAAAATATCTACTTTTCCCCAAAAACGTCAAACTTAAAAAATATCGAATATTTCGCTCGAAATATCGAATTTTTCGCTGGAAATGTCGAATATTTCGCTGGAAATATAGAATTTTTCTCTAAAAATATCGACTTTTTCCCCAAAAATATCAAACTTAAAAAATATCGAAATTTTCGCTGCAAATATCGAATTTTTCGCTGAAATGTCGATATTTCTCGCTGGAAAATATAGAATTATCTCTAAAAATATCGTCATTTTTCCCCGAAATATCAAACTTCAAAAATATCGAATTTTTCTGCAATACGAATATTCGCTAGATTCGAATTTTTCAAAGTCGAAACTAAAATTTGAATTTTTGCTGCAAATATGAATTATTTCTCTAAAAATATCAACTTTTTCCCCAAAAATATCAAACTTAAAAAATATCGAATTTTTCGCCGGAAATATAGAATTTTTCTCTAAAAATATCGACTTTTTCCCCAAAAATATCAAACTTAAAGAATATCGAATTTTTCGCTGCAGATATCGAATATTTCACTAGAAATATCGAATTTTTCGCTGGAAATGTCGAATAATTCGCTGGAAATATAGAATTTTTCTCTAAAAATATCGACCCTTTCTCCAAAAATGTGAAATTTAAAAAATTCGAATTTTTCGCTACAAATATCGAATTTTTCGCTGGAAATGTCGAATATTTCGCTGGAAATGTCGAATATTTCGCTGGAAATGTCGAATATTTCGCTGGAAATGTCGAATATTTCGCTGGAAATGTCGAATATTTCGCTGGAAATGTCGAATATTTCGCTGGAAATATAGAATTTTTCTCTAAAAATAGGACTTTTTCCCCGAATAATATCAAACTTAAAAAATATCGAATTTTTCGCTGCAAATATCGAATATTTTCACTAGAAATATCGAATTTTTCCCTGGAAATGTCGAATATTTCGCTGGAAATATAGAATTTTTCTCCAAAATGTCGACTTTTTTCCCCAAAAATATCAAACTTAAAAAATATCGAATTTTTCTCTAAAAATATCGAATACGTTCCGTTCAAGAGTTAAGAGGCCTAAATGTCAAATCAGCAGCTTCGTGCAATATATTTACTGACACTTTGTGCAATAGTTTTGGCGCCCCTGAATTATGTCTCGAGTCCTAATTTCGGATGTGCTTTTACACTCGAAATCTGATTTTGTCGCAAACTTTAATTTTTAAATAGGATTGGTGATAACTTGGTAGGGACGAGAGATTGTACTGTAAGAGGTCCTGGTTTTGGGGTAGTTTTATTTTAAGCGTATGTGGCAGCAAGTTTTTTTTACAACATGCTCTTATTTTTGATTAACTTTGGTAATAAATGTGCATTTACGAGTTATCCCAACGCCGGGGCTTCTATTGGTTAGATTGTTGCTGCCGCAAATTAGAAGATATGTATATATTTTACATAGTTTACATACACTATGAACATGTAATTTATTTAGTAATTCCCGTATATTGTATTTATTTTATCAAATATCAGGTTTGGCTGAATAATAATTGGTAACGCATATTTCTCTATTTCGTGTTTTTTTTTTATCGCCAAATCGCTACACTTTTTAATGCTTAATCATCACACAGTTCTTTAAACGTTTATGGAAACGCTATGATGCCTAACACTAATGGTAGCGATGCCTAACACTAATGGTAGCGTTAGGCATCAAGTAAACATTTTTCTCTTCAAGTTCATAAAATTGTTTTTTGTCTATTTAGCTAAATTTAAAGTTTTTGGAAGGTTTAGATGAATTTCATCCGCCAAAAAAAGACACAAAATGATAATGTTTAATGCCCTAAATATATTACATAAATGTTAATGCTTACAATCTTTGGTAACAATATAAATCTACTTTCTATTGATTGACAGAATTAAATTTAATCTTAATGATTAGTTATTGCTATTGAAGTAACGAAGTTTATCCATTTTCGACAGTAGTTTGCACACACGTAGGTATAGCACTCGACCATTTACCATTCTTCAAACACTTTAATAAAGCTGCGCCTTTCAACGTGAGCCCCTCGTCACAAGTAAATGTGATATTTTCGCCAATTTTGTAATAAAATTTAACCGTAGACATTCGACCACTTATCGTCGTTCCTGGATATGAACAAGCCTCGAGACCTTTGAAATCGAATGATATAAAATCTCTTAAAATTTATATCATTTTGATTAGTCACACTCACATTTTGGAACTTTCCCCGACCATTTCGAACTATCCAGACAGGTAATTATCGGTTGGCCCTCCATCAAGAAATCGGGGTTGCAGTTGAATTGAACCACGTCTCCAGCTTTGAATGGTCCAGTGCCTTGTTGAATGAAACCGTTTTCCGGTGGTTTTGGATTCGTGCACTGCACTTCTACAACAAAAGAGTCGGAATGAGGTAAATTTGATTTAAGCTGATCGAAAGTACAAATTGGTGATT
The DNA here is from genome assembly GCA_028583605.1 of Dastarcus helophoroides. NCBI lineage: Eukaryota > Metazoa > Arthropoda > Insecta > Coleoptera > Bothrideridae > Dastarcus > Dastarcus helophoroides. Next base: position 13,929,879 of record CM053337.1, on the reverse strand, counting down.
TCAGGTGAAGTGGCCGCCTATAGGTTTGTAAATTGTTGTAACTAACCGGAAGTACAACAACCAGACTCGCAACTATCGGTGCATGCAATGATTTTGTGAATTCACTCGATGAGTGTTCATCGCCTCTGACTTTAAAACTCTAGAAAAAAGATATTACGATTTTTCGTCGCTTGTCACTTCTAAATTTATAGAAGAAGGAAACATATCGGGATTTTATGTCGCTTGCTAGAAGAAATGCGAGAAGGAAGATACAGGCAACAAAAAGCGTTACTTCAACGAGTCTTTTCGTTGCTTATTTCTTCCTATGAACTATGCAACGGAAATTGAAGGGACAAACCAATGAAGTCAGTTTATTTCATCCAAAAAATGACTGGAAAACAACTTTTTTCTTTCATTAATAAGTAATAAATTTGCTTTCAAGTATTTTATAGATTACTTGGGATGAATCAGCCTTTATACAAATGTTATTAAATGTGAGTGAATTATTGAAATACAGAACTTGTCCCCTGAAACCAAGAAAGATTAAAAACACAACAAAGGTTGCTCTAAGGCGTTTCGACAACCAAGCTGTCATCTTCAGTGAGGAATTGCAGAGTGAATTATGTTAAAAATACTAGAGATAATATGGCATTATATAGCAAATTCATCGCAATATGTGCAACAAGAAGCAGCCGAAGTTCGCATGATTTTGTGTAAATGTAGAGCTAATTGAATGAAACTCAAACTGTTACTGATTATAACTCTAAGCTATTCTTGGAATATAACCATCCTTATAATTTCGTTTACTGTTTTTTTTTTCCAATCGAACAGTCGAACACTCAAATGTTTTGACTATGCCACACAAAGAGCTCTTGTATTAATAAATGTTGGTATGTAATTCAGAATACGAGAAGGTTACCTCCTTAGTGACCTCTGTGACTTTGATTACATCATACTATAGCATTTGGTTACATCATACATAACCATGTATCAACAAATATCTCAATTAAAGCTTAAGAATGAATGAGTGTGGGCGATTTTGGCCATGGCATGTGAACGAATGAACGCACTAACCTTCACAAGTTGGAAACGGTGTCTCCCAGTCTCCTGTCGACTGGCAAATCGTTTCGGCTACCCCTTGAAGAGTAAATCCGGGATCACAGGAAAAAATTGCGCGACCTCCCACTTCTCTAGATACAACCAAAACGCGCAAGTGAAGCGGTAATACCTCTCCTACTTCACCGCACTCAACACCTACATCAAATGTAGCTCAATGTAACTCTAAACTAGCACCAAAGCTTATAATCTAACTAAGGGGAGGTGTGCTGTGCGCCCGCATTCGTATCTACCACATTACAATATTATTTTACGTCAATTAAACTGAATTTTCATTTACCCATCACTTTTGGTCAACATTTATGCTACAAGCAGTTTGCAAATCACACTAATCGTGCACTGGATTGAGAAACCAAAACCCCTAAATTGGTGTGATTTGTAAACACGCTAAAATATAAAAAAAAATGCGACGCTTTACTTACTTTCACACACTGGAAATGGGGCGCTCCAATTTCCAGAAGGTAAACAAATAACTTCTGGTGCTCCGATTAGGGAGTTTCCGTTGCTGCACGAAAATTTCAGTTTGGTGTTCATTTTCGTGCTTTGTGTGTTAACGGTTAATCCTCTTCTTTCTGGGACAACGGGGCAATGGACAGCTGTAAATATAGGGTGCTTGAGAAAATGTGATTTAATATTGTTGCGCGTTATCAGCTCGAAGATTAATACGCTGAGAATTGTAACCACTTTATTTCCAAACTGAACTAGGAACACTACAATTGTAATTGACTTAACACTGTTTAATTAACCAACTTATTGAACTGAGGGAAAAGCGACCGCCTTATATAGGTCCCGCTTCGGGTTCTAGAAGGAGCAAGCAGATAAAACTTATCGTTCGCCGAAATTTCTCCCGTTTGATTTATTATCGCGGCCTTCCCCTCGTCAAATTTTCTAGAAAATTCCTAACTAAATTTTATAAATATATTTTGTTACACTTTAATAGTTAATTTAGAGAAAACAGGCGAATTTCGAGGAAAAAATCGACGTTTCCAGAAACTAACTACTTTCGAAATCCTTGATTTTATCAATTAAAATTTCGAAAATTAGGCGAATTTTGAGATACAATCGGAGTCAACTTTAAAAAAATCGAAATTACGAAGAGTTGGAATTAGTTTTAAAGGTTTTTTTTTTTCGAAATTTGAGGCTTTATTGAGCAAAAATGGTTACAAATCCATTATTCAAAGTATTGTCCATCGCTAGCCACTACTTTTTCCCATCTTTCTGTCAATTTTCGGATACCAGCTCGTCGATAACAGTTCGTCTTTTGATGCGATCCATGTATCGATCCAGTTTTTTCGTTTCCTCGTAAGAAGTTAAGTGCTGGTCAGCCAAGCCAAGTAGTAATCGGACGGGGCGATATCTGGGGATTACGGCGGGTGCGATAGAACATCCCAACGTTTCCAAGTACTTTTTGACGGGTTTTGCGACATGAGGACGAGTCATGTTGCAAAATGACTGTCGTGCCGTTGCTCGAATTGCGGCCGTTTTTCCTTCAACGCATCAATTGTGTTCGCTAGAGGTCCCCGGTGATGGTTTCGTTCGGTTTGAGCAGCTCATAATAAATGACGCCCAGCTGATCCCACCAAATACAGAGCATGAGCTTGGATCTATGGATCCATTCGGTCTCGGCGTTGATGACGATGTGTGGCCGGGGTATCCATACGTTTGGGGTTATCGTAATGGATCCACTTTTCATCGCCAGTGACGATGCGATGCCCTTTCCTTTTTTGACGCGCGAGCAGCTGTTCGTACGTCATAAGCCGCCTCCCCACGTCTCTCGGCTTCAGCTCGTATGGCACCCAATCTCCTCACTTCTGAATCATACCCATGGCTTTAAGACGTTTGCCGACACTGTTGACAAGTCAACTCCCAATGATACGGACAATTCTTGGAGCGTTTGACACGGATCTTCGTCGAGTAACGCCTCCAATTCTTCGTCTTCAAACTTTTTCGGCTGACCGGGACGTTCCTTGTCATCGGTGTCAAAATCACCACTTTTGAAGCGTCGAAACTAGTACTCACATGTCGAAATCGATGGAATTTCGAAAAAAAAACGAAATGTCGGGAAAACAGTTAAATTTTCGAGAAAAACTACGAAACTACAAAAAAAAGGTTCAATTTTGATTCGTTTATGAACAAAAAAACACGAATTTTAAAGAAAAAATATAATAATTTTAAGAAAAAGACGAATTTCGAGATAAAACAATCAAATTTCTAGGAACGTACTGGATGGGATTTTGAGATAAAACTCAATATTTCGAAAAAAGACCGATTTTGAGAGAAATATCGACTTTTTAAAATCGTTTTTGTTTCTGAAAATGTCGATTTTTGTCTCAGAATTTCGAAAAACAATAACAAATTTAAAAAAATTCAACATTTTCAAAAAAAGATGAAATTTCGAGAAAAAGATCGAAATAGTAGAAATTCCCCAGAGAGAGAGAGAGAGAGAGAAGAGAGTGAAAGAGAGAGAGAGAGGGAGGGGAGAAGAAAAGGAGGGAAGGAGATAGAGAGGAGAGAGACAGAGAGAGAGGAAGAGAAGAAGGAGAAGAGAGGGAGGGAAGGAGATAGAGGGAGAATTAAGGAGAGAAAGAGAGGAAGAGGGAGAGGAGAAACAAATAATAATTTTAAGAAAAAGACGAATTGCGAGAAAAAACAATCAGATTTCCAGGAAGGTATTGGATGGGATTTTAAAATAAAACTCAATTTTTCGAAAAAAGACCGATTTTGAGAGAAATATCGACTTTTTAAATTATTTTTGTTTCTGAAAATGTCGATTTTTGTCTCAGAATTTCGAAAAACAATAACAAATTTAAAAAAATTCAGCATTTTCAGAAAAAGATGGAATTTCGAGAAAAAGATCGAAATAGTAGAAATTCCCCAGAGAGAGAGTGAGAAGGGGGAGGGAGAAGAAAGGGAGGGAAGAAGATAGAGAGGAGAGAAGGAGAGAGACAGAGAGAGACAGGATGAGAAGGAGGAGAAGAGAGGGAGGGAAGGAGATAGAGAGAGAATTAAGGAGAGAAAGAGAGGAAGAGGAAGAGGAGAAAAAAATAATAATTTTAAGAAAAAGACGAATTGCGAGAAAAAACAATCAGATTTCCAGGAACGTATTGGATGGGATCTTAAGATAAAACTCAATTTTTCCAAAAAAAGACCGATTTTGAGAGAAATATCGACTTTTTGAAATCGTTTTTGTTTCTAAAAATGTCGATTTTTGTGTCAGAATTTCGAAAAACAATAACAAATGATGGAATTTCGAGAAAAATATCGAAATAGTAGAAATTTCCCAGAGAGAGAGAGAGAGAGAGAGAGAGAGAGAGAGAGAGAGAGAGAGAAGGGGAGAAGAGAGGGAGGGAAGGAGATAGAGAGAGAACTAAGGAGAAAGAGAAAGAGAGAAAATCAAATGTTATCGAAATTTTCAAAAAAGACGAATTTTGAGAAATATGAAATTCCCAAATTTCCTCCTGACTGCTTAAACCAGAAGCAGAATCGGAATCGGAATTAAGAAGAGAGAAGGAGCAAAGGAGATAGAGAGAGAGGGAGAAAGAGGAGGGAAAGAAGAGAGGGAGTTAAAGAGATAGAGAGAGAGAGAGGGAGCAAAGGAGAGAGAGAGAGAGAGAGAGAGAGAATCAAATGTTATCGAAATTTTCAAAAAAGACGAATTTTGAGAATTTTGAAATTCGCAAATTTCCTCCTGAAGCAAAATCAGAATTAAGAAGAGAGAGTTAGAAAAGGAAGAGAGCGAGAGAGAGAGAGAGAGAGAGAGAGAGAGAGAAAGAGAAGGGGGAGAAGAGAGGGAGGAAGGAGATAGAGAATTAAGGAGAGAGAGGGAGCAAAGGAGATAGAGAGAGAGAATCAAATGTTATCGAAATTTTCAAAAAAGACGAATTTTGAGAAATATGAAATTTCCCAAATTTCCTCCTGACTGCTTGAATCAGAAACCAGTTTGCATTTTCAGAAAATTGCGTTTGAATCGAATTTTTGTCTTCTTACAAAATTTCCAAGAAATCATGAGCATTTCCAGATAAATATTTTTGGTTTTTGTATCAAAAGATCAACCAAATTTCGAGAAACCAAGTAAATTTTGATAAACAAATCGAAATTTCCAGAACAGATTTAAAAAGACGAAATTTTTGGAAAAAAATGCATTTTGAGAAATGGTGCAACTTCGAAAACAAAACTAATTTTGAGACGAAAATTGGAAATTTTAAGGAAATCGGCTTTTGATGAAAGAAGTCGAATTTTTTTGAGACATTTCAAAAGAAGATTTTGGAAAAAAGAACGAATTTTGGGAAATTAGTCGAAACTTCGAAAAATTGCCTTCTTAGAAAATTTCCAAGAAATCATCAGCATTTTCAGATAAATATTTTTGGTTTTTGTATCAAAAGATCAATCAAATTTCGAGAAATCAAGTAAATTTTGATAGAGACATCGAAATTTCCAAAACAGATTTAGAAAGTCGAAATTATCGGAAAAAACGCATTTTAAGAAATGGTGCAACTTCGAAAACAAAACTAATTTTGAGATGAAAATTGGAAATCTTAAGGAAATCGGGTTCTGATAAAAGAAGTCGAATTTTTTGGAGGCATTTCAAAAGAAGATTTTGGGAAAAAGAACGAATTTTGAGAAATTAGTCGAAACTTCGAGAAATTGCCTTCTTACAACCAAGAAATCATGAGCATTTTCAGATAAATATTTTTGGTTTTTAAATCAAAAAAACAATCAAATTTCGAGACACAAAGTAAATTTCGATAAACAAATCGAAATTTCCAGAACAGATTTAGAAAGTGGAATTTTTTGAAAAAAACGTATTTTGCGAAATGGTGCAACTTCGCAAACAAAACTAATTTTGGGATGAAAATTGGTAATTTTGAGATAAAAATTGGTAATTTTGGGATAAAAATTGGTAATTTTGGGATACAAATTGGAAATTTTAACAGAATCGTGTTCTGATAAAAAAAGTCGAATTTTTTTAATTGAGAAATTTCAAAAGAAGATTTTGGGAAAAAGAACGAATTTTGATAAATTAGTCGAAACTTCGGGAAATTGCCATCTGGAAGAGACAAATTTTGAAGAGATTTGTTTAAATAAAGTGTCGTCAGTTAAAAATAAATTTTTGTTTAGTTGTATGAGTTCTGGGGGGGAGGGGGGCAGCGCTAATGTATGGAAATGTTTACCTTTGACTTCGATCTCTACTGAATGTGTGTATCTTGCGGGGGTGACGCAAGTGAATAGTCCAGAATCATCTTTGGCCGCATGATAAATAGATAATCTGTATTCAAGCTGGGGGTCTCTTCCCTCGTCGGTCGGCCAACCCTCCGGATATTTTCTGCGAACCAAAATCGTTACAAAGTTCACTGAATTGAAATCGAAATAAACTGAAACATTTTCAAAGATTTATATAAATATGTACCTATAATCATGACTGACGTTCCATTTTGGGACTCCGAACCTCCTCATCCACAAGCATTCCATGTGGAGAATAGTACCGGGGTAAACTATTAATTTGCCATCGTTGGATTGAGCTATAGGGCCAAGCTGATGTCTGAATAAAATGGTTGGGGGTTTTTCCATGGAATAGTCGTTTTCTTGGTTGAGACCGAAACAAACAGGCTTTGGACCATCCCATTCCCCATTAAGACACTTCCTTTTGTTGGGACCTGAAACGAAACTAACCGTTACTATTTTCAAAATTTTATAATCCTTGTCTCTTCCTTCAAAGTTTTTTTTTTAAGTTTAATCCACACGCAAAGGGCAACCCCATTATACCCCCAAAGCACTGGAAATGGGATGGGGACACAAGGATAGATGGTGATGAACCGCCTTCTTAAACAGGGATTGGTTGTAATTGTTGGGAAAAATTCCTTTCGGTAACGCGTTCCATAGCTAGACGCAGAAAGACGAAAAAAGAAGTTTTAAATAATAAGTCATTTTCTAGGGATTAGTGAGAGACACAATATAAAATAGGGATGTCGATTCTTTTTTAAAATAATCGATTTTTGGATCGATTCGAATCGTGATCAAAAGTATCGATTCCCGATAAAATTGGGTGCTGAAAGATCGATTTCCGATTAATCGCCTTGTTGGTGAAATTTTTAAACATTTCTAATAAAAGAAAAATCGAATAATAATGATGAATTGGCGTAATTTAATTTTGAAAGTTTTTTTCTTGGATTATAAAGACTAATATTTATATTTTAATTATTTATTCCTAATTAGAAAAATTCGATACATATTTATTTTCTGCTTCGTTTTTTATTTATGTATCTTTGGGCATTAATTTATAAAAATATATTTAGAAATATGAAGTTTAAACGGGAAATTACGAGATTAAAGTGGAAATTTCTACTTTATTTTCCAAATTTCGATTTTTTTGAAAAAATTTCATAGATAAAGTCGAAATTTCGGCTTTAATCTCGAAATTTCAACTTTTTTTTTTAAGAAATTTCAAGATAAGTCAACATTTCTTATTCTATGATTAAGTTAGGTTAGGTTAAGCCCCACCAACCCTTAGAATAAGCACCAACTCTTTTACAATTTAATGTTGACACTTAGCAGTAGGGTACGTTCAGTAAATTCACATTTTTATTACCCAAAATTTCGACCTTTTTCTTGAAATTTCAAAGTTAAAGTAGAATTTTCGAGAAAAAAGTGGAAATTTCGAGTTCAAAGTCGACATTTTACAAAAGCGTAAAAAGGACATTGATTTAAAAAAATATTTTTAGAGATTTGGACTTTTTTCTCGAAATTTCGATTTTTTTTTTCGAAATTTTGACTTTTTTTCTCGAAATGTCGACTTTAATCTCGAAATTTCGGATTTAAATTCGAAATTTCTGCTTTAAACTCAAAATTTCGTCTTTACATTCAAAATTTCTACTTTTTTTTTTCGAAAATTTGCCTTTGTTCTTAAAATTTTTACTTTGTTCCTAAAATTCCGAGATTAATGTCGAAATTTCGACCTTAATCTTGGATTTTCGACTTTGATATCGAATTTTTTCTCGGAGAATAAGACGCTTTATAATAAGGACATTCTATGGTTAAATTAGGCAGATGACAGTTACATCTCACTACTCTTCTTTCGCAACAATCTTGACAGTTGGTAGTAGGGTGCGTTCAATAATTTCTATTTTTAATCAGTAAATTTTGGTCGTTTTTCAGAAATTTCGAGATTAAAGTGGAAATTTCGAGTAAAAAAGTTGAAATTTCGAGAAAAAGGTCGAAATTTTGAGTTTTAAATCGAAATTCCGTGATTAAGATCGAGAATAAAGTCGGAATTTGAGAAAAAAGTCGAAATTTCGAGAAAATCAGTCGATATTTGAGAGAAAAGTCGAAATTTGTAGAAAATAACTAAAATTTTGACTTTAAAGTCGAAATTTCGAGAAAAATGTCGAAATTTCGATACTAAGGTCAAAATTTCGAAAAAAGTCGGTATTTGAGAAAAAAGTCGTAAATTGAAAAAAAAACGAAATTTCGAGAAAAAAGTCGAACTTTTCAGATTACGAGAAAAAGTCGAAATTTGAGAAAAACGTCGAAATTTAAGAAAAACGTCGAAATTTCGAGAAAAAGTTGAAATTTTGAAATATTTCGAGAAAAAAATCGAAATTTGAGAAAAAAGTCGAGATTTCGAGAAAAATCGAAATTTCGAGAAAAAAAGTCGAAATTTCGAGAAAAAAAGGCGATTTTCGAATAAAAAGTCGAAATTTTAACTTTAACGTCGAAATTTCCAGAAAAATGTGGAAATTTCGATATTAAAATCAAAATTTCGAGAAAAAAGATGAAATTTGTGGAAATTTCGATATTAATGTCGAAATTTCGAGAAAAAAAGTCGAATTTCGAATAAAAAGTCAAAATTTTAACTCTAACGTCGAAATTTACAGAAAAATGTAGAAATTTCGATATTAAAGTCAAAATTTCGAGAAAAAAAATAAAATTTGAGAAAAAACAAATAAATTTCGCGGTAAAGGTCGCAATTTTGAGAAAAAAGTTGAAAGTTTGAGAAAAAAAGTCGGCATTTCGAGAAAAAATCGAAATTTTGAAATATTTCGAGAAAAAAGTCGAAATTTGAGAAAAAAGTCGAGATTTCGAATCAAAATTTGGAGAAAAAAAGTCGAAATTTCGAGAAAAAAAGTCGAATTTCGAACAAAAAGTCGAAATTTTAACTTTAACGTCGAAATTTCCAGAAAAATGTGGAAATTTCTATATTAAGGTCAAAATTTCGAGAAAAAGGATGAAATTTGAGAAAAAAAAAGAAATTTCGCGAAAAAGGTCGCAATTTTGAGAAAAAAGCTGAAAGTTTGAGAAAAAAGTTTAAAGTTTGAGAAAAAAGTCAACATTTCGAGCGGAAATTTTAAGGAAAAAGTCGATATTTCGAGAAAAAAAAGACGAAATTCGAAAAAAGGTCGAAATTTTGAATTTAAAGTCAAAATTTCCAGAAAAATGTCAAAATTTCGATATTAAGGTCAAAAATTCGAGAAAAAGTTGAAATTTGAGAAAAAAAAAACAAAATTTCGCGAAAAAGGTCGTAATTTCAAGAAAAGAATCGAAAATTGAGAAAAAAGTCGAAGTTTAAAAAAAATGTCGAAATTTCAGAAAAAAGTCGAAATTTCGAGATTAAAATTAAAATTTGAGAAAAAGAGTCGAAATTTCTAAAAATAACATTATTTTTAATCGATGTTCTTTCTACGCCTTTGTAACATTTCGAAAAAGTTGAAATTTCCAGAAATTTTGAGAAAAAAATCTAAATTTTGAGTTTAAAGTCGAAATTTCGAGAAAAATGTCGAAATTTCGATATTAAGGTCAAAATTTCGAGAAAGAAGTTAAAGTTTCGAAATATTTCGAGAAAAAAGTTGAAATTTGGAAAAAAAGTCAGGTATTTCCAGAAAAAAGTCGAGATTTTGGGCAAAAAATCGAAATTTCTCGAAAAAAAGTCGAAATTTCGAGAAAAAAGTTGAAATTTCGAGAAAAATGTCCAAATGTCGATATTCAGGTCAAAATTTCGTGAAAAAAGTAGAAATTTGAAAAAAAAACGAAATTTCGAGAAGAAGGTCGACAATTTAAGAAAAAAAATCGAAATTTAGGAAAAAACTCAAAATTTCGAGAAAAAAGTTGAAATTTCGAAAAAAAAAGTCGAAACTTCGAGCTTAAAATCGAAATTTGAGAAAAAAAGTCGAAATTTCTAAAAATAACATTTTTTTAATCGACGTTCTTTCTACGCCTTTGTAACATTTCGAAAAAGTTGAGATTTCCAGGAAAAAGTCGAAATTTCCAGAAAAAAGTCGAATTTTGAGAAAAAAATCGAAATTTAAGAAAAAATCAAAATTTTGAGAAAAAAAAGTCGAAATTTTGAGTTTAAAGTCAAAATTTCGAGAAAAAAGTCGAAATTTGAGAAAAACGTCGAAATTTCGAAATATTTCGAGAAAAAAGTCGAAATTTGTAAAAAAATTTGAAATTTCTATGAAAAAAAATCAAAATTTCGAAAAAAAAAGGCAAAATTTCAAGAAAAAAGTCGAAATTTCGAGAGAAAAATCGAAATTTGCGAGAAAAGTCGAAATTTCTCGAAAAAATGTCGAAATTTCGAGAAAAAAGTTGAAATTTCGAGAAAAATGTCCAAATGTCGTCATTCAGGTCAAAATTTCGAGAAAAAAGTCAAAATTTGAGAAAAAAAAACGAAATTTCGAGAAGAAGGTCGACATTTCGAGGAAAAAAATCGAAATTTGAGATAAAAATCAAAATTTCGAGAAAAAAGTTGAAATTCTGAGAACAAAGATTCGAAAAAGTTGAAATTTCCAGAAAAAAGTCGAAATTTTGACCTTAATATCGACATTTCGATATTTTTCTCAAGATTTCGACTTTAAATTCAAAATTTTAACTTTTTTTTTCAAAATTTCGACTTTTTTCTCAAAATTTCGACTTTTTTCTTAAATTTCGACTTTTCTGGAAATTTCGACTTTTTTCTGAAAATTTCGACTTTTCTTCCGCTAAATTTTGACTATTCTCGAAATTTCGAGTTTTTTCTCAAATTTCGATTTTTTTCTCGAAATATTTTGAAATTTCGACTTTTTTTTTGAAATTTTGACTTTTTTCTCAATTTCGATTTTTCTCGAAATTTCGACTTTTTTCTTGAAATTTTGACTTTTTTTCCAATTTCGATTTTTTCGAAATTTCGACCTTTTTCCCGAAATTTCGTTTTTTTTTCAAATTGCAACTTTATTGTTTAAATTTTGACCTTAATATCGACATTTCGATATTTTTCTCAAAATTTCGACTTTTTTTCCCGAAATTTTGACATTAAAGTCGGTCAACGACATAATGAATGAAAAGATACGTTAATGCTGCCATCTGTTGACTTCTTAACGCAGCTATTACTAGTAGATGGAAGTGGATAATAACATAACGACCTAAACGCACTTATATAAAAAATAAAAAATTTTGTTATTAAATTTACAGTGACCTGCATCTAAGATAAATCGATCCGATTCTTAGAATTTTTGAATCGTTCATTAGATCGATTTTATATTTGAGATCGATCTAAAAAACCGACCTTGAGACCTGAAAGAGCGATTTTTCGATTAATCGATCTCAGATCGACATCCCTAATATAAAAAGCCCTCTTTATTGAAATCGATATTAATGGGGCTTATTTCAGCCTTCAGGTCTCAGTTCTGCAATTTATCTTTTCAAAAAATTGTACGAATAAACTGACCATGAAAATCTCCCTAAAGTAAATTCTAATTAAATAATTTAGACTCGAAGATTAAGGACTTTATAATCAGGAAAACTTTAACAAGATTAACTGTAAAAATTAACAAAACTTGTGCCCTGAAACCACAAAAATAAAAAAAACAAAGCAGTACTTCAGTGTTTCGATAGTTAAGCTGTCATTTTCAGAGAAATACTGGGAAATACAGAGAAAACTAAAAATAAACTACCAACCTGTCATTGAATATTTCCCAATATCTATGCAGCGACTAACCAGGACGGCACCCGGTGGAAATTCCACTATTTCTTCCCTGATTTGTTGATCATTGTAGAATGAAATAACATTGGGTTCCTGGTTTCTGAAAGTGCACGTGTTATTGTTGAAAACCGAGACAGTTTGCTGGGATGCCGCCATTATTCCGTTTGAGTCTGAAATAAAATACGTTGAGTCGTCATCTGCACAGTCTAGTCATCAACACAGTCTAGTCATCTATACAGTCTAGTCGTCAACACAGTCTAGTCATCAAGACAGTCTAGTCATCAACACAGTCTAGTCATCAATGCCGCCATTATTCCGTTTGAGTCTGAAATAAAATACGTTGAGTCGTCATCTACACAGTCTAGTCATCTACACAGTCTAGTCATCTACGCAGTCTAGTCATCTACACAGTCTAGTCATCAATGCCGCCATTATTCGGTTTGAGTCTGAAATAAAATACGTTGAGTCGTCATCTACACAGTCTAGTCATCTACACAGTCTAGTCATCTACGCAGTCTAGTCATCTACACAGTCTAGTCATCTACACAGTCTAGTCATCAACACAAACTAGTCATCAACACAATCTAGTCATCAACGCAGTCTAGTCATCAACACAGTCTAGTCATCAACACAGTCTAGTCATCAACACAGTCTAGTCATCAACACAGTCTAGTCATCAACACAGTCTAGTCATCACCACAGTCTAGTCATCACCACAGTCTAGTCATCAACATAGTCTAGTGATCAACACAGTCTAGTCATCAATGCCGCCATTATTCCGTTTGAGTCTGAAATAAAATACGTTGAGTCGTCATCTACACAGTCTAGTCATCTACACAGTCTAGTCATCGACGCAGTCTAGTCATCTACACAGTCTAGCCATCAACACAGTCTAGTCATCAACACAGTCTAGTCATCAACACAAACTAGTCATCAACACAGTCTAGTCATCAACACAGTCTAGTCATCAACACAGTCTAGTCATCAACACAGTCTAGTCATCAACACAGTCTAGTCATCAACACAGTCTAGTCATCAACACAGTCTAGTCATCACCACAATCTAGTCATCAACACAGTCTAGTCATCACCACAGTCTAGTCATCAACACAGTCTAGTGATCAACACACTCTAGTCATCAACACAGTCTAGTCATCAACACAGTCTAGTCATCAACACAAACTAGTCATCAACACAGTCTAGTCATCAACACAAACTAGTCATCAACACAGTCTAGTCATCAACACAGTCTAGTCATCAACACAGTCTAGTCATCAACACAGTCTAGTCATCACCACAGTCTAGTCATCAACACAGTCTAGTGATCAACACACTCTAGTCATCAACACAGTCTAGTCATCAACACAGTCTAGTCATCAACACAAACTAGTCATCAACACAGTCTAGTCATCAACACAAACTAGTCATCAACACAGTCTAGTCATCAACACAGTCTAGTCATCAACACAGTCTAGTCATCAACACAGTCTAGTCATCAACACAGTCTAGTCATCAACACAGTCTAGTCATCACCACAATCTAGTCATCAACACAGTCTAGTCATCAACACAGTCTAGTCATCACCACAGTCTAGTCATCAACACAGTCTAGTGATCAACACACTCTAGTCATCAACACAGTCTAGTCATCAACACACTCTAGTCATCAAAGAGAGATAAACACCGAACCAACCGCAGGATAAAGATCTTCCAATCCAGTTGCCATCCTCGCAGAGTATTTTCCAAGTAGCTTTCTCCCCCATTATACTCTCGATGCAGTTGAAGGTTACCTCTGTTCCATCTGGGAAGTTATTTTCGTCATCGATGAGCGGCTCTCCGTTCTTGTACACTAAAGAGCCTTGCACCCTGAAATTACGTCTTGTTTTGAAATTAATCAACAAACAAATCTGAAACTATAAAAGTTTGGGAATGTGGTAAGCTGGCAAGAAAAAGGGGTAGCTTCTAAACGATTGTTTAACCAATTTGGAGCGTTCTAGATTTAACTGAACGATTTAGCTTCGTTCAACCTCGTTGTTGTAGCTTGATGTACATCAGGAAAACATATCGTTAATCGAAGACGCGAAATTTCGAACGTAAAACATGTCATGCTTTGTAAAATGTCTTAAACTTGGTTCATCTTCCCGACTGTGAAGATGAACCAATCACAGCCATTGGTAAACACCAGGAGGAAGTTGAAAACGTTTTAGTTTTAATAATACGCAAATCAGGGGTGACCAATCCAAATGATATTGTGGGTCACTTGTGGATAATTCCTCGAGTCTGATAAGATGCACGTTGGAAACGCATGATAATGTCTCGGGCCAAATAAGATGCTCGTGGTGGACAAGAAATGTTTAGCCAGATTATTACGAAAGAAACTTGTAAAAGCGTGATGAATCTCGCGGGCCAGAAAACTGGAAGTTGGCCACCCCTGACGTAGATAATATCTACCAAAGATCTAAAGAATCTATACTTGCCTAGCTGGAGGTCCACAAGGTTTTGCGTTGGTGGCCCCATATTCCAAAACAGTGATGTCACCCCCTTTGATGATGTCAGCTCCACCTAAATAATGGGGGGAATCCGATGGTACGACTTTGATGTTATCGCGGGAACGTCTGCAGTATGGGACGCGGGGGAACAACTTGCCCAACATGCACTCCACTGGTTGTTTGGTTGACATGACGTAACCTTCCTCACATTGAAAAGTCACGCTTGAGCCGTTGGCTATGGTCAATCCTGCTCTATATCCAGACAGATATTGCCCGTGGATGATTGTAGGGAGCACGCATGGGGCTAAAATTGGAAACGTATCCATAAACTTCATTTGGCCTTAAAAACGACGTTAGCAACGTGTCGCCAGGTGTCCCGATTTAGTCTGGAGAGTCCAAATTTAGTCAGGATAGTCCCGGTTTAGTCAGGATAGTCCCGTGTTAGTCACGACAGTTCTAACTTGATCGGAATAGTCCCGACAGTGGCGGCTAGCGCATAGGCACTGTAGCACTGCAGCACCCCCAATTTCGTTTTCGTTTTTTTCTCAAAATTTTCTGAACACTTTTCATAACACAATTTTTTGTAGAAATTTAAAATTTTCTCTGATTTCTTTTTATAGAAATTTTAGGTTTCTTTCACCAAGTTACCTATTTTATTTTTAATTTTTAGTCAGGATAGCCCCGGTTTAGTCAGGACAGTCCTGGTTTAGTCAGGATAGTCCCGTGTTAGTCAGGACAGTTCTAACTTGATCGGAATAGTCCCGATTTCAGTGGCGGCTAGCGCATAGGCACTGTAGCACTGCAGCGCCCCCAATTTCGTTTTCGTTTTTTTCTCAAAATTTTCTGAACACTTTTCATAACACAATTTTTTGTAGAAATTTAAAATTTTCTCTGATTTCTTTTTATAGAAATTTTAGGTTTCTTTCACCAAGTTACCTATTTTATTTTTAATTTTTAGTCAGGATAGCCCCGGTTTAGTCAGGATAGTCCTGGTTTAGTCAGGATAGTCCCGTGTTAGTCAGGACAGTTCTAACTTGATCGGAATAGTCCCGACAGTGGCGGCTAGCGCATAGGCACTGTAGCACTGCAGCGCCCCCAATTTCGTTTTCGTTTTTTTCTCAAAATTTTCTGAACACTTTTCATAACACAATTTTTTGTAGAAATTTAAAATTTTCTCTGATTTCTTTTTATAGAAATTTTAGGTTTCTTTCACCAAGTTACCTATTTTATTTTTAATTTTTAGTCAGGATAGCCCCGGTTTAGTCAGGATAGTCCTGGTTTAGTCAGGATAGTCCCGTGTTAGTCAGGACAGTTCTAACTTGATCGGAATAGTCCCGACAGTGGCGGCTAGCGCTTAGGCACTGTAGCACTGCAGCGCCCCCAATTTCGTTTTCGTTTTTTTTTTTCAAAATTTTCTGAACACGTTTCATAACACAATTTTTTGTAGAAATTTAAAATTTTCTCTGATTTCTTTTTATAGAAATTTTAGATTTCTTTCACCAAGTTACCTATTTTATTTTTAATTTTGATCAAAATACCATTTTCAAAAAGTAGTATTTGTAAAAGTTTTGAGAAAGAAATCAATATTTCGAGCAGGAATTAAAATGTTAAGAAAAAACTCAAATTTCTTTGAAAATGTCAACAGTTTGAGAAAATAATTACAATTTCAAAATAAAATCTAAATCCAACTCATCTCGCATTTTACTATTTCTCTAAAAAATAAGTTAATGTGGTATCTTTGAATTTTTACCTCAAATCTCATTTTGTATGAAAATATTAAATTTTTTTCAGATATTTCAATCTTTTTAGGAAATTTTGATTTTTTCTGCAGTTTCCATTTTTGTTAAATATTTTACAAAAAGAAATTATTTCAAAATTTCTATTTTTCCTGAAAGTGTTCTTAAAATTTCTTCCAGAAATTACAACTTCTGCAGATTTTTCTTTGTGTTCCTCTAATTTGCTTTAAAAATGTCAAGTTTTTTCATGACACTTTGACAATTTAAAGTTCATTTTATTTTGTAGTTTTGACGAAAAAGTTTGGAAAAAAACCCTGAAAGCTCTGTAAAAATTACAAACAAACAACAAAACAAAAACAAAACAAACAACAAACAAAAAATTTCGACTTTTTTGTAAAGATATTTAATTTTTTTTCAAATTTCGATTTTTTTCTCTAAGAAATTTTGGTTTTTTTTCCTCTACAATTTGTGTTTTTCTCTAAACATTTTATACAAAGAATTTTTTTTGGAATTTCGACTTTCCCTAGAGATTTTGTCTTTAAAATATTTTTGCTTGTAGAAATTTTGATTTCTCTCTAAATTTTCATTTCTCTCTAATATGGTTTAAAAATTTAAAAGTTTTTTAACGAAATTTTAATATTTTAAAGTTCATTTTATTTTGTACTTTTGATAAGAAACTGAAAATTATTAAGTATATGTTTAGGGAAAATAAACCTGCAAATCTGAATAAAAGTAAGAAAACTTTGAGAAAAATATTGAAATTTTAAGAAAAATTGAACCTTGTAAATTTGAATCCTTTTTTAAAATTTGATATTTCTTATCAAAAAATTACTACTACTGCAGGACCAAAGAAAATTCTGAATCGGGATTTCCAATTTTTCTAGAAATGTTAAATTTATTCTTAAAATTCTAAGGTTCGAATTTAAAATTCAAATTTCGATAAAAAAAGATCAAAATTTAAAGATTAAACTCAAAATTGCAAGAGAAAGCAGATCATAATTCTAGAAAAAGTTGAAATTTCTTTACAGTAACAACATTTTTCAAAAAAAATTACATTTTTGGAATTAAAGACAAAAAAATTTTTTTCGAATAAATTATTAATCGTCAAAAATATTCTTATAATTTCGACTTTTAAAGTGGGAATTTTTGAGAAAGAGTCAACGCTTCTAGAAGAGTCTCAAAATTTCAAAATTAAAATTAAACAAAATGTTAAAAAAATGCATCAACAATTTACTGTTCTAATTTAATTTTTTTCTAGTAATTTTGAAGTTCCAGAGAAATTTCAAAAGTCAAATATTTCAGCCAATTTTTTGTGATTTAAATTCAAATTTTGGTCATTTATTTGTACATAAAATGCAAGTTTTTTTTGAAAACTTGTTTCAAACCTTTGCACAATTTCAAAAATAGAAATTTTTGTTATTAATTTTTATTAGGTTCTTATTTTTATCATGCTATATTTTTAAGTATGTAGGTATTTTTCCACTATAGATTTAAGTATGGAACGAGTAAATAAATAAATAAATAAATAAATAAATAAATAAATTTGAGTGTTACTTTCGAAATTTTTCTCAGAAAATGTAAATTTAAAAATAAAAACATTACCACTTTAAAAAAATAAAGCTAAAGTTAAGAGAAAAGTCGAACTTTTAAAAGAAAAGTCAAACCCTCAAAAATTTTGAAATTTTCGTAAACACTCAAATTTGTAAAAGAAAATAAACATTTCGAAAACAATTTTCAATTTTTAAAATGGTCGACATTTTCAATAATTTTGCGAATGCGAATAAAAGACGAAATTTGAAAAAATATCGACATTTTAAGTAGCTGAATTTTATGAATATCAGAGAAAACTCAAAATTATTTAAAAATTCGTAATCAAAAAAAAGTTGAAACTTTGAAAAGGTAAAATTTTGAAATAAGTCGAAATTTTCAATAGTTCAAGTTTAAGAAGAATCTTTTCTTTTAAGTCGAAGATTTGATTAAACATGTTTAACAAAATGTATCAATAAAATGTTCTAACTTTTCAAAATAAGTCAAGTTTTCAAAAAGAGTCGAAATTTTGAAAAAAATGTCGAAGTTTTGAAATGGAGTCGAAATTTTACGAAATATTGGTCGAAAATTTCATTAAATGGTTTTACGAAATGTCTGATTTAAAAAAAAATCACAATTTTCAAATAAAGGATCGACAGTTTGCAAAAAATGTCGAAATTTTGAAAAAAATGTCGAAGTTTTGAAATGGAGTCGAAATTTTACGAAATATTGGTCGAAAATTTCATTAAATGGTTTTACGAAATGTCTGATTTAAAAAAAAATCACAATTTTCAAATAAAGGATCGACAGTTTGCAAAAAATGTCGAGAAATTTTGAAAATAGTTAAAATTAAGAAAATGCCAATCAGCAGGAATGGAATTAACGAAACTTCGTAAAGACGATACAGAAAATATTAAAAAAATAGTTTTCCAATAATTGTAAAATTTGCAAAATGACTAAAATTTTGAAAAATTCGAACATTTAAAAAAGGCCAGAATTTTCAACAAAGTGAGAATTAAATAAAAAGTTGAAGAATTCAAAAGTTGAAGCTTCTTTGTAGAACATAAGGTTATGTTCTACAAAGAAGCTTCAAAGGGGTCGAAATTTTACGACAGAAGTTTAAATTTCGAGAAAAATATAGAATTTTGATGCGGCGGACTGACCATAAAACATAAATGAATTTGGGGTCACTTCTCTCGGGTGTTTGGCTCTTTTTCGAAATTCGATCGTAATTTTGATGTTTTTTTTTTAATTTCGAACCAGAGTTTTACCTCTTAAAGTTTAAATATTCAATTTTAATAACAATTTCTAATTTCTTTTCACTGTTTTTCACGAAATTTCGATTTTTATTAAACAATATTATTTCGCAGAAATGTTAGGTCTTTTTTTGGAAACTTCGAGATATAACATAGTTTAAAAAATTTCAAACATTAATTTTCAAAAATTTCGAATAGGAATTTACCTGGGGTGCATTCCGGGAAGCTGGCCACTGTCCAATCGCCGTGCCAACATTTTAAAGTACCAGGACCTTGGATATTGTATCCTTCCAAGCAGTTGAACTCCACCAATGATCCACTGGGAATGTCAACTGTATCATTCAGTTTTTCATCGTTGATAAAACTGGAATTGACAGTTAATTCCGAATCCAGTGATTTGTAGTAACCATTGGGCGTATTAGGAACTTGACAGGGTACTAAAATGGTAATTGGTCGTATTAAAAATGAGTTATTTAAAGATGTGGGGCATGGGAATTCGTATAACTTTATGGGGGCATTACTGTGGTCAGAGGTATCTGATCCCCAAACGAACTGCCAAAAAGCTCAGAGCGCCCTCGTATGAAAAGAGTTTGGTTACTTTTTTCTTTGGAATAGTCCAATGTTTTAAGACTTTTTGAGTTTTTGCAGAATTGAAAGCCAGTTGAACCATTTCAACTTTTTTTCAAAATCTGAACTGCCTTTAAATTCTTCAAAAACTCAAAAAGTTTTACAATATTGTACCGTTCCAAAAAAAAAAGAATTTAAAGGTAGTTGATCCATTTCAAATGGTTTTATTTCAACATTTTAAATGGTTCAACTGGCTTTACATTCTCCAAAAACTCAAAAAGTCTTAGAATATTGCACCATTCGAAGAAAAATAGCCAAACTCTTTTCATACAAGTGTATGAAATGCTTCGTTCCTTATTTTTTTGGAATAATGCAATAGGGTAAGACTTTTTAAGATTTTGGAAAATTTAAAGCCAGTTGAACCATTTCAACTTTTTTTCAAAATCTGAACTGCCTTTAAATTCTTCAAAAACTCAAAAAGTTTTACAATATTGTACCGTTCCAAAAAAAAAAGAATTTAAAGGTAGTTGATCCATTTCAAATGGTTTTATTTCAACATTTTAAATGGTTCAACTGGCTTTACATTCTCCAAAAACTCAAAAAGTCTTAGAATATTGCACCATTCGAAGAAAAATAGCCAAACTCTTTTCATACAAGTGTATGAAATGCTTCGTTCCTTATTTTTTTGGAATAATGCAATAGGGTGAGGCTTTTTAAGATTTTGGAAAATTTAAAGCCAGTTGAACCATTTCAACTTTTTTTCAAAATCTAAATTGCCTTTAAATTCTTCAAAAACTCAAAAAGTTTTACAATATTGTACCGTTCCAAAAAAAAAGAATTTAAAGGTAGTTGATCCATTTCAAATGGTTTTATTTCAACATTTTAAATGGTTCAACTGGCTTTACATTCTCCAAAAACTCAAAAAGTCTTAGAATATTGCACCATTCGAAGAAAAATAGCCAAACTCTTTTCATACAAGTGTATGAAATGCTTCGTTCCTTATTTTTTTGGAATAATGCAATAGTGTAAGGCTTTTTAATATTTTAGAGAATTTAAAGCCAGTTGAATCATTTCAACTTTTTTTCAAAATCTGAACTCCCTTTAAATTCTTCAAAAACTCAAAAATTTTTACGATATTGTACCATTCCAAAAAAAAAGAATTTGAAGTTGATCCATTTCAAGTGGTTTTAAACTCTCCAAAAACTCAAAAAGTCTTACTATATTGCATCATTTCGAAAAAAAGAAGCCAAACTCTTTGTGTACTTCGTATAATACCATAAGTACACCCCCGAATTTGTACAAGATATCTTTTTGGGGGATTGGACCGTGTCAGGAAATTCCGAAAAGTGTTCATCGCAACAGGAAAATTCGAAACAAGTTTAGAGCTATTTTGAAACACGTTTAAAGACTTTATGATGAAATTTAGAAAATTAAAAGGGTTTATAAGAGATTTCCGCCGCATAGAGTTTCTGAATGTGATAACGAAGGCTTCCACGGTCTGAGTCAGTACTGGGACTGGATCGTATCAAAAGTCTTCTTCTTTGATACGATCCAATCCCTGGTCACCTGATCCTTGAACACTTTTAGTTGTTTTTTAATATGGTCCAATCCCGGAAGAAGTATACTGTACTGACCCTGGCCGTGGAAGCCTTCGTTATCATACCCTGATTTTGGCCATGAAACTCTTTATCAAACCCCCCCCCAAGTTCTACAATCAAGTGTATACGTACATATCAAGCACATTGGTTTCTCCGGCTTCCATTTACCCTTGACGCATTTGGCCGTCCGATTTTCGGGAATATTCAAACCGTAACCCTTCCCACAAGCCATTCTGACAACAGTTCCGGAACTGAACGAAACATTTGGGTCCTTCCCATATTTAATTATCTCGACAATCACGAACGGTTCGCTCGAGAGAGGACTGCATGCCGTTTTGGATCTCAGCTTGGGCTTCCTCTCTTCCTCGAGATCGTTCTCGTACGGATCCTCCGGATACATCGTCTTCTTGTTGTTGCGCCTCAAGCTCAAATTGGAACCGGAGTTTTTGTGACCGGTGCCGAACGCTCTGCTACCGCTGCCTCCTTTTAATCCGCGTTTGGAGCGAAAAAGTCGTTGGTATTTGAAGGCGTGCTCGATTCTTTGGTGCAAGTTTTTGGTGGGGACTTCGCGCGGTAGCAGATGGAGGTAATCGTGCACTAGACGCTTCTCTCGGTTGTGGTATATATGTTTGTAGTTTCTTATGAAAGCTCGTTTGATTTGTTCCATTATGATCGAGCGCCTTCGTCGGTTCCATCTAATCCTGGGGTGCTGCCCCAAACTGCACCTGGAATTCCCAAAATGATTGGATTCTTTGATTAACATCAACATCAACGTATTTGGTTTGGTGAGCTGGGGTCCGATTTTATAACCAATTTAAGCAAACAAAGTTTTGGAAGTTTTGTGATTCTTTTAGTATTCTTTTGGTGTAATCCTTGGAATTGTTATGGTATAAATGTTGAGATTGTTATGGTATAAGGATTTTGGTGGAATGGACTGGGCTTTGGTTATCTTCAAAAATTGAAATACAAATCTTGTCCCATCAAAACCAAGAAAGATTAAAAAACACAACAAAGGTTTCAGGGGACATTTCAATTTATGGTATAAGGAGTAGTATCTCTCTGAAGATGATAGCTTGGCTGTCAAAACGCGTTAGAGCGTTTCTGGAAATTTCTCCTTTTCTTCTGGCAAAGCGTCTTTCTGGAAATGTTAACAGTTTTCAAAAAATGTAAAAATGTTTATAATTTTTTTTTGTAAAAATGTTAAGTAAAGTATCTCTTTAAAGATGACAGCTTGGCCGTTGAAACGCGTTAGAGCAACCTTTGTTGTGATTTTTAATCTTTCTTGGTTTCAGGGACAAGTTCTGTATTTCAATTTTTGAAGATAACCAAGGACCAGTCCATTTCACCAAAAAATATTTCTTGAAAACTTTCGACTTATTTCTCCAAATTTCAGGATTGTCTTAACATTTAAATAAAGACGTAATAATTATGAACAATTGTTAGAGATTTGACTCTTCTAGAAGTTTAATTTCTAAAAAAATTTGGACTTTTTTTAAATTCGTCTTTTTTCTAAATTTGGACGATTTTTCCTCAAAATTCGAGATTTTCTAGAAATTTTGACTTTTATATCGATCTTTAACATTTTCTGGAAATTTCTCCTTTTCTTCTGGAAAAGCATCTTCTTCGAATTTTCGAAAATGGTTGAGATTTTCCAAAAAAAAAAATCGAAATTTTGAAAAATTCGAGTCTTTCAAAAAGTCGGCATTTTCAAAAAGGTCGAAATTTTTGGAGTGGCACCAGTTTACGAAAAAAGTTGTAATTTTGAAAGTGATCAAAATTTTAAAAAGAAATTCGAAAATTCAAAAAAATGGCGAAATTTTCAAAAAAAGCGAAATTTTCAAAAAAAAATCGAAATTTTTTGTAAAACAAAACTTTCAAAACATTCCAAATTTGGAAGAAAATCAAAATTTTGAAAACAAACGAATTAAAAAAAAAATTAAAATTTTTGAAAATTCGAAATTTTTAATTTTTGGAATATTCAAAAAAGAAGTTTCGAAAAAGTCGAAATTTTGAAAAATGTCGAACTTATAAACACTCAAAATTTTCAAAAAGAATCAGGATTTTTCAAAAAAATTGAAATTTTGAAAATTTCGAAACTTTGACAAAAAAATTGACATTTTCAGAAAGGTCAACATTTTTGGAGTCGTACCAGTTTTCGAAAAAACTTCTAATTTTGAAAATGATCAAAATTTTAAAAAGAAATTCAAAAATTCAAAAAATGGCGAAATTTTCAAAACAAATCGAAATTTTCAACAAAAAATCCCAATTTTTTGTAAAAAGAAATGTTTAAAACGTTCCAAATTTTGAAAAAAAATCGAAAATGATCAAAATTTTGAAAATGAAATTCGAATATTCAAAAAATGGCGAAATTTTCAAAACAAATCGAAATTTTCAAAAAAAAATCCCAATTTTTTGTAAAAAAAAATATTCAAACGTTCCAAAATTTGAAAGAAAATCGAAAATGATCAAATTTTAAAAAGAAATTCAAAAATTCAAAAAATGGCGAAATTTTCAAAACAAATCGAAATTTTCAACAAAAAATCCCAATTTTTTGTAAAAAGAAATGTTTAAAACGTTCCAAATTTTGAAAAAAAATCGAAAATGATCAAAATTTTGAAAAGAAATTCGAATATTCAAAAAATGGCGAAATTTTCAAAACAAATCGAAATTTTCAAAAAAAAATCCCAATTTTTTGTAAATAAAAATATTCAAACGTTCCAAAATTTGAAAGAAAATCGAAAATGATCAAATTTTAAAAAGAAATTCAAAAATTCAAAAAATGGCGAAATTTTCAAAACAAATCGAAATTTTCAACAAAAAATCCCAACTTTTTGTAAAAAGAAATGTTTAAAACGTTCCAAATTTTGAAAAAAAATCGAAAATGATCAAAATTTTGAAAAGAAATTCGAATATTCAAAAAATGGCGAAATTTTCGAAACAAATCGAAATTTTGAAAAAAAATCCCAATTTTTTGTAAAAAAAAATATTCAAACGTTCCAAAATTTGAAAGAAAATCGAAAATGATCAAAATTTTAAAAAGAAATTCAAAAATTCAAAAAATGGCGAAATTTTCAAAAAAATTCGAAATTTTTTGTATAACGAAACTTTCAAAACGTTCCAAATTTTGGAAAAAAATTAGAATTTTGATAAATAAACGAATTTCGAAAAAAAACGAAATTTTAAAAAAATCGAAATTTTTAAAAATTCGAAATTTTTAATATTCGGAATTTTCAAAAAAGAGGTTTTGAAAAAAGTCGAGAATTAAAAAAAATAAGTCGAAATATTGAAGAATGTCGAACTTATGAAGACTCAACAAATCAGGATTTTCCAAAATCGAAATTTTGAAAATTTCGAAACTTTAAAAAAAAAGTCGACTTTTTCAGAAACGTCAAAATTTTTGGGATCGCACGAATTTCCGAAAAAAGCTTTAATTTTAAAAATTGTCAAAAAATCCGAAAATTTAAAAAACGGCGAAATTTTTTACAAAACGAAGTTTTGCAAAAAATCGAAATTTTGGAAAAAATCGAAATTTTGAAATTAAACGAATTTTGAAAAAAATTGAAATTTTTAAAAATCTCGAAATTTGAAAAATTTGGGATTTTCAGAAAATGTTTTAAGTTTTGAAAAAAGTCGAAATTTAAAGAAACTTGACATTTACAAAAATCCAAATCTTTCAAATTCAGAATTTCCCAAAAAAATCGAAATTTTGACAAATTCGAAATTTTGACAATAAGTCGACATTTTGAAACTGAGTTTCTCTCTGAAGATGACAGCTTGGCTGTTTCTGAAAATTTCTCCTTTTCTTCTGGAAAAGCGTCTTTCTGGAAATGTTGACGGTTTTCAGAAAATGTAAAAATGTTTGTATTTTTTTTTTGCAGAAATGTTAAGTAAAATATTTCCCTGAAGATGACAGCTTGGCTGTCAAAACGCGTTAAAGCAACCTTTGTTGTGTTTTTTAATCTTTTTTGGTTTCAGGGGACAAGTGTTGTATTTCAATTTTTGAAGACAACCAAGGACCAGTCCATTTCACCAAAAAATATTTCTTGAAAACTTTCGAATTATTTCTCCAAATTTCAGGATTGTCTTAACATTTAAATAAAGACGTAATAATTATGAACAATTGCTAGAGATTTGACTCTTCTAGAAGTTTAATTTCTAAAAAAATTTGGACTTTTTTAAATTCGTCTTTTTTCTAAATTAGGACGATTTTTCCTCAAAATTCGAGATTTTCTAGAAATTTTGACTTTTATATCGATCTTTAACATTTTCTGTTTCTGGAAATTTCTCTTTTTCTTCTGGAAAAGCGTCTTTCTGGAAATATTGACAGTTTTCAAAAAATGTAAAAATATTTTTTTTGCAGAAATGTTAAGTAAAGTATCTCCCTGAAGATGACAGCTTGGCTGTCAAAACGCGTTAAAGCAACCTTTGTTGTGTTTTTTAATCTTTTTTGGTTTCAGGGGACAAGTGTTGTATTTCAATTTTTGAAAATAACCAAGGACCAGTCCGTTCCACCAAAACAAAAAAGGAGTAATCATCAAAATTTACTAACGTTGGTAATTGCGATGGACTCCAGCGGCCGCCAATGCAAGTGGCACCTGGAGGACCTTCTGTCAAGACATATCCTTTATCGCAGTCGTACATGATTTGTTTGTTGTTGATGACTTTTCTGACGTATGGTCTGTAGTCATAGAGTCCCATGTTTCCCACTAGCAAAATTTTTCCATTTTGTACGTTCCCAGGATAAGGACAGTATACTGAAATCATAGACATCTCATATTGGTTGATATATGTAGCAACTACGCAATAGTTGATTGTTTTTGTAAGTTGTTTCCAAAAATAACTAAATCAGAATAGAAACACTTCGATTTTGAGAGTGACTAGTTAGTTTCACTTATTTTTCGTTTGGCTTTTTCTTCACCAGTTGCTTCTTTCACAAATCCAGATTTTCACTTAACTGTGGTTAAAGATTATTGGCGAAGAAAAAGCCAATAAAAAACGAGTGAAATGAGCAAAACTTGGCCAAGAAGTTACAGAGAATATTCAGCTTAACTTTGATTAAACATCTCTAGTGTATCTGTCGATTATTTTCGGTTCTCGCTGTAATCTTTGTGCAAAAATTCATATCTGGTTAGTTTAACTTATTTTTTGATTGGCTTTTTCTTCGCCAGTTGCTTCTTCCACAAATCCAGATTTTCACTTAACTTTGGTTAAAGATTATTGGCGAAGAAAAAGCCAATAAAAAACGAGTGAAATGAGCAAAACTTGGCCAAGAAGTTACAGAGAATATTCAGTTTAATATTGGTTAAACATCTTCTCTAGTGTATCTGTCGATTATTTTCGGTTCTCGCTGTAATCTTTGTGCGAAAATTCATGTCTTTATTAACGTTATTTTGTCAATATGCTTTTGTTCTTACGCACAACGTGCTTTTTACAAATCCAGATTTTCTCAGCTTAACTTTGTGTTAAAGATTATTGGCGAAATTACTATAATAATTGCAATTCAACTGCAAAATGACAAAAAGTGTTCAAATGCAAAGATACTTTCGGTCCGCTTAATCTTTGTGAAAATTCATGTTTACCACGATCTATTTGCATCAATTACTATAATTTGATTGCAATTCAACCCTGCACAACTGAACAAAAAAAAGGTGGTTCAAATGCTCAAAGATACTTTTCGGTTCTCGCTCTAATCTTTGTGATAAAATTCATGTTTTACCACATCTATTTGCATCAAATTACTATAATTTGAATTGCAATTCAACCCTGCACAAATGAGCAAAAAAAGGTGGTTCAAATGCTCAAAGATACTTTTCGGTTCTCGCTCTAATCTTTGTGATAAAATTCATGTTTTACCACATCTATTTGCATCAAATTACTATAATTTGAATTGCAATTCAATCCTGCACAAATGAGCAAAAAAAGGTGGTTCAAATGCTCAAAGATACTTTTCGGTTCTCGCTGTAATCTTTGTGATAAAATTCATGTTTTACCACATCTATTTGCATCAAATTACTATAATTTGTATTGCAATTCAACTCTGCACAATAAAAACCCAACCGAACAAAAAAAGGTGGTTCAAATGCTCAAAGATGCTTTAAAAATGATTAAAAAATAGAACAAACAACAAAATCTTGCAGTGTTACCTTCTTCACACTTTGGTATTTCACCAGTCCAGTTACCAAACGAGCAAACTATCAACGCTTCACCTTTCACTTCGTAACCATCCTTACATTTGAATCTCGCCTTCATATTGTGCTCCATTTTCGGAGCGATGACCATGCCGTTTTTGGGGGTCTTTGGTAAAGTCTTGCATCTGTTAATTAGTCGAGTTTTTGGGTTTTTTCAAAGCTGCAATACTTTTGAACTCACCTGGCAGGCTCGCATTTCGGTATGTGGGTCCATGTTCCGTTATTGCAGGTTACGGGGGAGGTACTTGCCAAAAATTCGTACTGATGATTGCACTCGACCGATAGAGCTTCCCCGTGCGAGACCACAGTGGATGTTGGGGCGGTGTCGTTTTTGGATATTAAGATCACCCGACCTTGAGTAACGTGGGGCACCACGCAAGGAGCTTAACAAAATCCAAAATTAATCAGAGTTGAAATTAATCTGTAACTTGTTAAATTTAATTTATCTCTTTACTAGGTTTTTTTTTTGGTGGAGGACTAGTCCTTTGTTATTTTCAAAGATTGAAATACAAATCTTGGCCCCTGAAACCAAGAAGGATTAAAAAACAGTCAAAGGCTGCTCAATAAAGAACAAACTTGCATCCAAGGGACGATCTTCAGTTTCTCAACAAGGTTGGGTGGTTCAAGAACACCTTAATCACCGGGATAGCACAATGGGCCTATAGGGTGGCCTAAGTGCTGGCCTAAACTTTAGGCAACCCACAACAAATCCAGAATCCAGAAAGAGCAAATTTTGTTGTGTTTTTTTAATCCTTCTTGGTTTCAGGGGATAATATTTGTATTTCAATCCTAACTAACGACTACGTCTGAGGAATTATTTAAACAATTGTCTTTGGAACTTAATGAAACTTCCTAAAGAAGAGTTTTTAAGCTTGTTAAATCGATGAATCAATTTGTTTTGTTCTAGTATTTTAATTTGTTTTTGTTTTTAATTAAGAACTAGATAGATGAAGACGTAAGGGTGTTGTTGATCAGATATACATTTTCGTTTATAAAATTAGTGTAAATAAATGTAATAAAATTAACGTAATCAGCTTTAAAGAGTT
This sequence comes from Dastarcus helophoroides, assembly GCA_028583605.1. Classification (NCBI taxonomy): domain Eukaryota; kingdom Metazoa; phylum Arthropoda; class Insecta; order Coleoptera; family Bothrideridae; genus Dastarcus; species Dastarcus helophoroides. The sequence continues at coordinate 13,901,428 of CM053337.1, read as the reverse complement.
CGTGTAGATTGCAGAATGCTTGCTTTCTAAATATATTAGTTTGGAAGTATCCACAACAATTTTCTGTGATAGCACGTTTCCTATCAAAGATCCCCCTTTGCTAATTATAACGTTTCGTCCATATCGCTTCAGTAATTAATCCGCGGAAGAGCGAAAAAACGAACCAAAGACAAAAAAGAAACATAACAACACAGTTCGTATTTACACATTAGTTAAAATGAATGAGGTACTCACCCAAACATTTAGGTAGAGGATACCTCCATTTTCCGTCAATTTGGCAGACTGTCGACGAGTTACCCTCCAGTAGCATGCCTTCGTGACATCGGAATATTATAGAGGCCCCAAGGCCGGTTCCCCCTTCGATATTCTCCAACCATCCATTCCAGAGTCTTCCTGGGATGTCCACAATTAATTTCTACATAAAAATAAAAACGTTATAAGGGTAAATGCAATATAAATAGGAATTATTCCCCAAATTTTTGCGAGGTAATTCTGTGGTCTTACTCCCTCATTTTTAGTTGAAGGACCAGCATCAGGAGAAGAAGTTTTGGGAGGGGGAATGTCAGAAGTGGGAATATCAGGACTGGCAACATCAGAAGTGGGAATATTAGGACTGGGAACATCAGAAGTGGGAATATCAGGACTGGGAATATCAGAAGTGGGAATATCAGGTGGAAGAGACTGGTCCTTGGTAAAAGTTTACTGTCATTGGCTTTTTCTTCGCCAGTTCTAGATTTTGGGCAATCTATAAGAGGTTTTGGTGGAAAGGACTGGTTTTTGGTTATCTTCTGGTTATCTAATAAGACCTATTATTAAATTAATTGAAATAAAATTACTTCGTGGTTTTGTTGACAAATCTTGGGCTAATAGTACATTAAATCAATAAAAAAATCAGCCTCTTACGTTCACAAGAAATATCGGGCCCATACCAAGATGCTTGGCCATCTATTGCTAGACATTTTGCTCTAGGAAAACCATTCGTTACATAACCAGTGTGGCAATAATATTGAAGAGTTGAAAAGTTTACTGTCATTGGCTTTTTCTTCGCCAGTTCTAGATTTTGGGCAATCTATAAGAGGTTTTGGTGGAAAGGACTGGTTCTTGGTTATCTTCAAAAATTGAAATAGAAACCTTGTCCCTTGAAACCAAAAAAGATTGAAAAACACAACAAAGGTAGAGGAACGTTTGTTGTGCTTTTTAATCTTTCTTGATTTCAAAGGGTAAGATTTCTATTTCAATTAGTGATAATATCGAAATTGGGATTATCAGAAATGGGAATTTGGAAAGAGGGAATTTCAAGAGTGGGAGTTTTAGAATGAAAATTTTAAGAGTGAGGGTTCAGTAGTGGGAATTTCAGGTTTTGAAAATGGAAACATCAAGAATAGGAACATCAAGAATGGGCTTGTCATCAGTAGGAGCGAAAAAGACTCTTATAGAACTCCTTGGGTTAAGTTTGCCATCAATAGCAACATGTCAGCTTAGGAAGTACAAGAGCCAAGCTATTATCAAGGCGATTGGAGACGTAAAATCATTTGAAATTTTGCAAAGACTAACAGAACAGGTTAACACACTTTCGAATTTCCAAATGCCGTGTTCCTGTGAAAAGATGTAAGAGAATTTCCGTTTCTGCTAAGACTCATCTTTTTCAATTTTGTTTTACAAAATCTTTAGTAACAAATAGATTCTATAATTACCTTTGCAAACTGGTTGAGTTCCTGACCATTTTCGGTCAGCTCCACACCTTCTGGTGCTTTCTCCAACGAGCGTATACCCATATTTACATTCGTAGCTCACCACCGAGTTATAACTGCAGGATGTGTATATCGCCTTTCCGTGTCTGGGTGATTCCGGGGGTGGACACTGAACTGCTGTGACCACTGCAACCAAAAAATTCCATAACTATACAAGGACGGGTTCAAGGGGGCACAGGAACATAACCTAGTCGTCCAAAAAAGCGAGATACTACAGAGCTAAGCTTCCCCATCTGGTCTATACAAGGACGAGTTAAAGGAGGCACAGAGACACGATTTAGTCGTCCAAAAAACCGCGATACTACAGAGCTTAAGCTTCCCCATCTGGTCTTTGTGTTTCACTAGAAAAATCTGTCCATATCTCTTTGTAACTTTCAGAAAACTTTTCACTTTTGAGTCGTCCAAAAAACCGGGATAGTACAGAGCTAAGTTTCCCCATTTGGTCTATACAAGGACGAGTTAAAGGAGACACAAAGACACGATTTAGTTGTCCAAAAAAACCGGAATACTACAGAGCTTAAGCTTCCCCATCTGGCCTTTGTGCTTCATTAGAAATATCTGTCTATATCTCTTTGTAACTTTCAGAAAACTTTTCACTTTTGAGTCGTCCAAAAAACCGGGATACTACAGAGCTAAGCTTCCTCATCTAGGCTATACAAGGACGGGTTAAAGGGGGCAAAGAGACACGATTTAGTCGTCCAAAAAACCGGGATACTACACAGCTTAAGCTTCCCCATTTGCTCTTTGTGCTTCACTAGAAAAATCTGTCCATATCTCTTTGTAACTTTCAGAAAACTTTTCACTTTTGAGTCGTCCAAAAAACCGGGATACTACAGAGCTACGCTTTCTCATCTAGGCTATACAAGGACGGGTTAAAGGGGGCAAAGAGACACGATTTAGTCATCCAAAAAAACCGGAATACTACAGAGCTTAAGCTTCCCCATTTGGTCTTTGTGCTTCACTAGAAAAATCTGTCCATATCTCTTTGTAACTTTTCAGAAAACTTTTCACTTTTGAGTCGTCCAAAAAACCGGGATACTACAGAGCTAAGCTTCCTCCATTTAGGTCTATACAAGGACGAGTTAAAGGAGGCACAAAGACACGATTTAGTCGTCCAAAAAAGCGGGATACTACAGAGCTTAAGCTTCCCCATCTGGTCTTTGTGCTTCACTAGAAAAATCTGTCCATATCTCTTTGTAACTTTCAGAAAACTTTTCACTTTTGAGTCGTCCAAAAACCCGGGATACTACAGAGCTAAGTTTCCCCATTTGGTCTATACAAGGACGGGTTAAAGGGGGCAAAGAGACACGATTTAGTCGTCCAAAAAACCGGGATACTACAGAGTCTTAAGCTTCCCCATCTGGTCTTTGTGCTTCACTAAAAAAATCTGTCCATATCTTTTTGTAACCTTCAGCAAACTTTTCATGTTTGAAATTAATGAAGTAATTAATTATCTTCTTTGTATTTTTAGATCAGTGTGTTAATAAACTAGTAAAATAGTATTCATAAGTTTGATTTTACTTACGAACGCAAGTGGGTAGTTCTTTGGGCATCCAGGTACCATCGGCTTGGCAAAATCTCTCATTTTTGCCCACTAATTCGTATCCTTCGGCGCAATGATATGTTATACGACAGCCAAATGTGTAGCATTCACCAGCGTGCCAACCGTGACTGATATCAGTGGGTGCCCCACAGGAACGAGCTATAAAAAATCTTTATATAAAAAATAATCTTTAGTACGTGCCAAATTTTCGAAAATTATTTGATTTTTGCTTAAACGAAATTTTAGGATGATTTGTCAAGTGCCAACAATTTCATTTGCTTAATTCTAATAAGGACACTGATAAAGAAAATTAATTTTAGTTTAGCCTCTTCTGAAATACAAATCTTGTCCCCTGAAACCAAGAAAGATGTTCTGAGCTTTCTGGGAATAAAATTGTTGAAATAATTGAAAAGTTCTATTACTCGCCCTATTTATAACTACATAATACTGTTAACAGCATGTTGGTAACGCGACATTAGCGTGATGGTGACAGAAATAATAATTTTTTCTTCATAAATCGCTCAACGCAGCTAAAGAAGTTTTCACTTTAAAAAATCTATTGTTCTGGATCTAATAAGACCTATTATTAAATTAATTGAAATAAAATTACTTTGTGGTTTTGTTGACAAATCTTGGGCTAATAGTACATTAAATCAATAAAAAAATCAGCCTCTTACGTTCACAAGAAATATCGGGCCCATACCAAGATGCTTGGCCATCTATTGCTAGACATTTTGCTCTAGGAAAACCATTCGTTACATAACCAGTGTGGCAATAATATTGAAGAGTTGAATCCAAATCGAAAGTGGTCTGTTCTGATAGAGCGTTATGTCTGGCGTGATCTATCGTTGGCGGTGACAAACAGTAAACTGCAAATAGATAAATTGTGTTATTGAAACTTTTTTTTTGGTGAAATGGACTGGTCCTTGGTTATCTTCAAAAATTAAAATACAAATCTTGTCCCTTGAAACCAAGAAAAATTAAAAAACACAACAAAGGTTGCTCTAACGCGTTTCAGAGAGTATCTCTCTGCTTGGCTATCGAAACGCGTTAGAGCAACCTTTTTTGTGTTTTTTAATCTTTCTTGGTTTCAGGAAACAAGAACAAGAATTTTTTTATTGAAACATAAGAAATGTTACTTATAGTCTGGAATTTAACTATGTAAAAACACGGTGGGGTTGGGATACTGGCATTAGATATCTCGAAAAGCCCTCGACAGAGCCTGGCACCGATCTCTTCTCGCCAAACAGTCTTCCTCCTGGACTCTGCCATCTCATAGTTTTCTCGCTGGCACGTCGCCTCATCAGAGACATTTGCGATTAATGTAGGGGTGCCTCGGAGGTCTGTCCTGGTTCCTACTCTGGTTTTGTTATACTAGGGGTGCCTCAGGGTTCTGTCCTTGTTCCTACATCTGGTTTAGTTACACAGAGGTGCCTCAGGAATCTGTCCTGTTTCCTAATCTTGTTTCTGTCGATCTCTTAGCTTCAACTTCCAATCCGATATACAGCTACGCAGCCTGACTGTCACCTTTTTTCTCCGGCAAACCATTATCCATCGCTGATTCAGATTGGTTAAGGTAACAGTAGATACAGATGATTAATTGGGATCTCTTCAGGTCGTCGTCGATGGTATCTCATCCGAGACATTTGCTGATTAACGCAGGAGGGCCTCAGGGGTCTGTCCTGTCTCCTACTCTATTTCTGTTACACATAAACGATCTCTTAGTTTCAACTTTCAATCCTATATACAGCTACGCAGATGATAGTAATCTCGTGTCATCTTTTTTCTCCGACAAATCGTTATCCAATCGCTGCTTCAGTTTGGTTAAGGTAACAGCAGATACAGACGATTAATTACGAATCTCTTCAGGTTCGTCGTCGATGAGCATCTCATCCGAGACATTGCGATTAACGGAGGAGTGCCTCAGGGGTCTGTTATGTCTCCTACTCTATTTCTGTTACACATAAACGATCTCTTAGCTTCAACTTTCAATCTTATATACAGCTACGCAAATGATAGTAACCTCGTGTCATCTTTTTTCTCCGACAAACCATTATCCATCGCTGCTTCAGATTGGTTAAGGTAACAGCAGATACAGACGATTAATTGGGAACTTGAAATCCTTCTCGAACGGAGTAAGGAAAATTTGGTTGACTTCAACGCCTCGGAAATTCAGGGCGAGGTTTTTTCTAAAAAGACCTTAAGGGATAATGCAACAAACATACTCATGGATGCTAAGACCGTCCCAATGGGATCTAATCTGTCTCTCCTGGGAGTAAATGCGAGTACTAACCTCTCTTGGGACTGGCGTCATTGCCAAGGGCGCCTCTTAGAAGCCAGGCTTTCTTTTAAACTGAAAAGCTACTAGGTACATTTTTCCAAGTTGTATCTCATCGATTCTACTTGATTATCGTTTGGTGGTGAAAATTTCAATGAAAAACGAAAAATCATCAGTAATACTTTCTTTTTCATAATAATCTTGTCTTCATGTGGTACATTTTTCCAAGTTAAATCCCACCGATTCATCTTAATAATCGTTTGGTGGGAAAAATTTCAATGAAAAATGAAAAATCATCAGTAATATTTTCTTTTTCCACTATAATCTTGTCTTCGTGTGGCACGTTTTTCCAAGTTAAATCTCGTCGATTCATCTTAATAATCGTTTGGTGTTGAAAATTTTAATGAAAAACAAAAGTTCATCAGTAATACTTTCTTTTTCCACAATAATCTTGTCTTCATGTGGCACATTGTTCCAAATTGCATCTCATAGATCCATCCTAATAACCGTTTGGTGGTGAAAAATTTCAATAAAAAACGAAAGTTCATCAGTAATATTTCTTTTTCCACTATAATCTTGTCTTCGTGTGGCACGTTTTTCCAAGTTAAATCTCATCGATTCATCTTAATAATCGTTTGGTGTTGAAAATTTTAATGAAAAACAAAAGTTCATCAGTAATACTTTCTTTTTCCACAATAATCTTGTCTTCATGTGGCACATTGTTCCAAATTGCATCTCATAGATCCATCCTAATAACCGTTTGGTGGTGAAAATTTCAATAAAAAACGAAAGTTCATCAGTAATATTTTCTTTTTCCACTATAATCTTGTCTTCGTGTGGCACGTTTTTCCAAGTTAAATCTCATCGATTCATCTTAATAATCGTTTGGTGTTGAAAATTTTAATGAAAAACAAAAGTTCATCAGTAATACTTTCTTTTTCCACAATAATCTTGTCTTCATGTGGCACATTGTTCCAAATTGCATCTCATAGATCCATCCTAATAACCGTTTGGTGGTGAAAATTTCAATGAAAAACGAAAGTTCATCACTAATATTTTCTTTTTCCACTATAATCTTGTCTTCGTGTGGCACGTTTTTCCAAGTTAAATCTCATCGATTCATCTTAATAATCGTTTGGTGTTGAAAATTTTAACGAAAAACAAAAGTTCATCAGTAATACTTTCTTTTTCCACAATAATCTTGTCTTCATGTGGCACATTGTTCCAAATTGCATCTCATAGATCCATCCTAATAACCGTTTGGTGGTGAAAATTTCAATAAAAAACGAAAGTTCATCAGTAATATTTTCTTTTTCCACTATAATCTTGTCTTCGTGTGGCACGTTTTTCCAAGTTAAATCTCATCGATTCATCTTAATAATCGTTTGGTGTTGAAAATTTTAATGAAAAACAAAAGTTCATCAGTAATACTTTCTTTTTCCACAATAATCTTGTCTTCATGTGGCACATTGTTCCAAATTGCATCTCATAGATCCATCCTAATAACCGTTTGGTGGTGAAAATTTCAATAAAAAACGAAAGTTCATCAGTAATATTTTCTTTTTCCACTATAATCTTGTCTTCGTGTGGCACGTTTTTCCGAGTTAAATCTCATCGATTCATCTTAATAATCGTTTGGTGTTGAAAATTTTAATGAAAAACAAAAGTTCATCAGTAATACTTTCTTTTTCCACAATAATCTTGTCTTCATGTGGCACATTGTTCCAAATTGCATCTCATAGATCCATCCTAATAACCGTTTGGTGGTGAAAATTTCAATAAAAAAACGAAAGTTCATCAGAAATATTTTCTTTTTCCACTAAAATCTTGTCTTCGTGTGGCACGTTTTTCCAAGTTAAATCTCATCGATTCATCTTAATAATCGTTTGGTGTTGAAAATTTTAATGAAAAACAAAAGTTCATCAGTAATACTTTCTTTTTCCACAATAATCTTGTCTTCATGTGGCACATTGTTCCAAATTGCATCTCATAGATCCATCCTAATAACCGTTTGGTGGTGAAAATTTCAATGAAAAACGAAAGTTCATCACTAATATTTTCTTTTTCCACTATAATCTTGTCTTCGTGTGGCACGTTTTTCCAAGTTAAATCTCATCGATTCATCTTAATAATCGTTTGGTGTTGAAAATTTTAATGAAAAACAAAAGTTCATCAGTAATACTTTCTTTTTCCACAATAATCTTGTCTTCATGTGGCACATTGTTCCAAATTGCATCTCATAGATCCATCCTAATAACCGTTTGGTGGTGAAAATTTCAATAAAAAACGAAAGTTCATCAGTAATATTTTCTTTTTCCACTATAATCTTGTCTTCGTGTGGCACGTTTTTCCAAGTTAAATCTCATCGATTCATCTTAATAATCGTTTGGTGTTGAAAATTTTAATGAAAAACAAAAGTTCATCAGTAATACTTTCTTTTTCCACAATAATCTTGTCTTCATGTGGCACATTGTTCCAAATTGCATCTCATAGATCCATCCTAATAACCGTTTGGTGGTGAAAATTTCAATAAAAAACGAAAGTTCATCAGTAATATTTTCTTTTTCCACTATAATCTTGTCTTCGTGTGGCACGTTTTTCCAAGTTAAATCTCATCGATTCATCTTAATAATCGTTTGGTGTTGAAAATTTTAATGAAAAACAAAAGTTCATCAGTAATACTTTCTTTTTCCACAATAATCTTGTCTTCATGTGGCACATTGTTCCAAATTGCATCTCATAGATCCATCCTAATAACCGTTTGGTGGTGAAAATTTCAATGAAAAACGAAAGTTCATCAGCAATATTTTCTTTTTCCACTATAATCTTGTCTTCGTGTGGCACGTTTTTCCAAGTTAAATTTCATCCATGCATCTTAATAATCGTTTGGTGTTGAACATTTTAATGAAAAACAAAAGTTCATCAGTAATACTTTCTTTTTCCACAATAATCTTGTCTTCATGTGGCACATTGTTCCAAATTGCATCTCATAGATCCATCTTAATAACCGTTTGGTGGTGAAAATTTTAATGAGAAATGAAAGTTCATCAGTAATATTTTCTTTTGTCTTCATGTGGTACATTTTTCCAAGATGTACCTTATCGAATGATTGTACTAGAGTCTCTAGAAACTGATAATTATTTAATGATGAAAATTTTAATGAGAAATGAAAGTTCATCATTAATACTTTCTTTTTCCACTATAATCTTGTCTTCAAGTGGTACATTTTCCAAGTTATATCTCATCGGTTCATCTTAATAATCGTTTGGTGTTGAAAATTTTAATGGAAAACGAAAGTTCATCAGTAATACTTTCTTTTTCCACAATAATCTTGTCTTCATGGGGTACATTGTGCCTAAGTTACATCTCATAGATCCATCCTAGTAACCGTTTGGAGGTAAAAATTTCAATGAAAAACCAAAGTTCAGCTACTCACTCTTACAAAGCTCAAGTAAGACCTGCATCAGAGGTTTGGAGTTCAGCCCCAACGCACGTTTTGACTCTTTTTGATTCAATTCAAAGAAGAGCGATACGCCTAATTGATAACCAATGCTCCCGAAACACTGGAGCATAGGCGGGTGGTTGGTGACCTTGTCTCTTTTCTAAAGGAGTTTCGTTATAGATGCTCGCAGTAACTGATAGGATTGGTTCCCCCAAGGGCGAGATTCTTGTAGCATACAAGACAGCAACAAATTCCTGCGGGGACCAGCTTGACAAAATAAGGAGTTCTGTATAAGTATATATATGGGTAAATATATGTATATGCATATGGAGACTCTTAATTTCTACAGAAATTCCAAGCTATGGAATTCGTTACCGAAGGGAATTTTCCCCAAAATTCTTATTTAAAAATCGCCACCTATCCTTGTTTCAGAATCCTACATGTAGTGCTTCGAAGGCATAATAGGGATGCCCCTTGCAAGTGGATTAAACTTAAAAAAAAACGTTAATTCTGATAAATTGTGTTTGCAAATTGCTAATAGTTCGTATTTTTCTTGGTGACACTTTCGTGGATCTAGTCGAATTGCAAAAATAAAATTTCTGCTTGTTGATCAGATCAGTTACTTACTATTTTGTTTGCATGCAGGAGGAGCGCCTGCCCATTGTCCATCAGCTTGGCATGTTCTGCTTTGTAAGCCAACAACGTGATAACCATGCTGACACGAGTATGTGGCCCTGGATCCGAAAAGACGTCCGCTCGTTGCAACAGTACCGAACAAAATTTGTTCTGGCTCAGGACATTCACGATCTGCAACCATCGAACCAAATAAATAACTATTTTGGGACAAAAATTTCGCTTTTAAACGTTGCACCAATGCATCTTTCTTGAACCAGGGAGAATAGGCAAAAACTGTGAAAAAAAAATTGGTGCTCATCACAGATCTACTCTATTTAATTGAGAGGCGAGAGGTTAAGTAAAAATAGTAACTGAAAAACATTTAAAACTTCTTTAGAAGTGTTCTTTGAAAAGAGTTAGTTTATGTTCATTGTTGGATGCAAGATTACTGGATGCAAAATTATTGGATGCAAGATTATTGGATGTAATATCACTGGATACAAAACGAGATAAATAAGTATTTTGGGGCAAAATTTCGCTTTTAAACGTTGCACCAATGCATCTTTCTTGAGCCAGGGAGAATAGGCAAAAACTGTGCAAAAAAAATTGGTGCTCATCACAGATCTACTCTATTTTATTGAGATGCGAAAGGTTACGTAAAAATAGTAACTGAAAAACATTTAAAACTTCTTTAAGAAGTGTTCTTTGAGAAGAGTTAGTTTATGTACATTGTTGGATGCAAGATTACTGGATGCAAGATTATTGGATGCAAGATTATTGGATGTAATATCACTGGATACAAAACGAGATAAATAAGTATTTTGGGGCAAAATTTCGCTTTTAAACGTTGCACCAATGCATCTTTCTTGAACCAGGGAGAATAGGCAAAAACTGTGAAAAAAAAATTGGTGCTCTTTACAGATCTACTCTATTTTATTGAGAAGCGAGAGGTTAGGTAAAAATAGTAACTGAAAAACATTTAAAACTTCTTTAGAAGTGTTCTTTGAAAAGAGTTAGTTTATGTTCATTGTTGGATGCAAGATTACTGGATGCAAGATTATTGGATGCAAGATTATTGGATGTAAGATCACTGGATACAAAACGAGATAAATAAGTATTTTGGGGCAAAATTTCGCTTTTAAAACGTTGCACCAATGCATCTTTCTTGAGCCAGGGAGAATAGGCAAAAACTGTGAAAAAAAAATTGGTGCTCATCACAGATCTACTCTATTTTATTGAGAAGCGAGAGGTTAGGTAAAAATAGTAACTGAAAAACATTTAAAACTTCTTTATGAAGTGTTCTTTAAGAAGAGTTAGTTTATGTTCATTGTTGGATGCAAGATTACTGGATGCAAGATTATTGGATGCAAGATTATTGGATGTAAGATCACTGGATACAAAACGAGATAAATAAGTATTTTGGGGCAAAATTTCGCTTTTAAACGTTGCACCAATGCATCTTTCTTGAGCCAGGGAGAATAGGCAAAAACTGTGAAAAAAAAAATTGGTGCTCATCACAGATCTACTCTATTTTATTGAGATGCGAGAGGTTACGTAAAAATAGTAACTGAAAAATATTTAAAAACTTCTTTAAGAAGTGTTCTTTAAGAAGAGTTAGTTTATGTTCATTGTTGGATGCAAGATTACTGGATGCAAAATTATTGGATGCAAGATTATTGGATGTAAGATCACTGGATACAAAACGAGGTAAATAAGTATTTTGGGGCAAAATTTCGCTTTTAAACGTTGCACCAATGCATCTTTCTTGAGCCAGGGAGAATAGGCAAAAACTGTGAAAAAAAAATTGGTGCTCATCACAGATGTACTCTATTTTATTGAGAGGCGAGAGGTTACGTAAAAATAGTAACTGAAAAACATTTAAAACTTCCATAAGAAGTGTTCTTTAAGAAGAGTTAGTTTATGTTCAATGTTGGATGCAAGATTACTGGATGCAAGATTATTGGATGCAAAATTATTGGATGTAAGATCATTGTACGCAAGATCATTGGATGCAAAATTATTGAACGCAAGATCTTCACCAATTTTTCTGGAACTCAATTAATGGTTAAGCCAAGAAGAGGTAAACAAAGAGACATACTTTTAAAATGAATTTGGATTTACCTGGTTTTATACAAGACATTCCACATGCACCATCACAAAGGCACTTCTTTTTCTTGCTTTTGCAATCTTCATCAGAAAAGCACTTTCTCAAGCACTTTTGGCCCTTGTAAACATAAGAAAAAACATTAGATTATTAAATTAATTGTGATTTGATGCCCCCATGCTATTATTAACGAGAAATGCTTTTTTTTATTATTTGGTTTGTTATCCATGTGAATAATGAATAATGAATGAATGAATAATCGTTATCTCTTAATTTGAAATAAAAGCTTGATAATTTTTTAACTTTTCTTTGGCCAACGATTTAATGACGACCAAAATTGAGAATGGGGGACGTTTTCCTATGAGGCATCAAATAGATGCAGTAAGATATACACAAAAAAAGGAAAAACAACGAAAGCTTAAAGTACCAAAAGTGTAGCTTGTTCTTCGTCTCGAGGACACTCAGTCGAGGGAGAATTTCGTGGATTTTTGTACACTCTACCATCGTCATCCACTTCAGATGAGTCTTCTTCGTCCCAGTCTTCGTCATCTTCATCTAGAGTTGGAGTAGTTGTTTCTATAACATTCCTGGGCCATCTAACGTTACCATTTACTGGAAAGTAATGAATGAATAGACAACGATAGCAAAGCACCCCTGGAACTAGCTCCTTAGTTTTTTTTTTTTTTGAGTAAGTTGATGTTACGCGATACATATTTTATGAACCAATTTGGTACGACCGAATACTAATTAAAATAAATAAATTTCATCTAATAAGACGATTGTCTTACCCAACTTAAGAACTATTACTAAAAAATATAACTTCCACATTGACACTTCCATTGTTATAAAAAAATTTGAATATATCTTAAAAATAATCACTTCACATTCCAATGTATCTTATTAAAAGTATCCCGTACTGCGGTGATTTCATCCGCATTTAATCAATCCAAAAGGCAAAGCGGGAGGTCATCAAATATTAAAATCATTTCAGCCCCCTGAAATTCCTCTTATTATAACTCGAAATGCGGTGAATATGATGCAGCGGCAGCATCTGCGTGCCTGCAACCGATAAATTCGCTCTACTGGTACGAAATCGACGTCGACGCCGAGCGTCGTTTCTGGAATAGGGGAGGGATGCATAAATTCCAAGAGATTCCACGCACGAGGAAAAATAGAATAAAACGCACGCACTCTCACTAAATATGCTCGCTCCCCGGTTCACCATTAACCTACCTGATACGTGAGTCTTGTGTAGAATTTTAACCATTCGGGCATCGTAATTATAATTGGACTTCGAAATTTAGCTGAGGCGAAAACGGGGCAAACGCCGGCGTATTTTAACCAGAGAAATTAATGAAACAACACATTAATGGAACAAATTAATGGAAAAACACAACGAAGGTTGCAAATAGCAACTTTTATTGTGGTTTTTAATCTATCTTGATTTCAGGGAACAAGATTTGTATTTCAATTTATGTCATATCATAGACAAAAAAAGTATCCCTCTGAAGATGATAGCTTAGCTGCCGAAACGCATTGTTGTGATAATCAAGGACTATTCCGTTCCACCAAAAAAATACTTTGACTTGTTTTAAATTCAAAATATAAATAATTGTTGCCATATTTCGATGCGTGGACAGTATCCTTCTACTGAATTCCAGAACACCCTCAAAACTGCCCTAAATTGATAACGAAAGCTTCCACGGCCAGAGTCACTACAGGATATACTTCTTCCGGAATTGGACCGTGTCAAAGAACAACTAAAAGTGCTCGACGTTTCGCCCACCATCGTACGGGGCTTCTTCAGGAACAAAGAAAAAAACTCTTGACGAAGGCCTAGAAAGGAATGTTTAAAACGAATTAGTAACTTCCAGTTTAAAGTTAAAATTTCGACTTAAATCTCGAAACGTCGACTTTTTTCTCCGAATTTCGACTTTAATCTCGAAAGTTCGACTTTAAAAAAATTACGAATTCGCTGGAAATGTGATTTTGATCCCAAATTTTCGATTTTTGGAATTACAATTCGAAAAACGTGGTTGAGATTTGAAATAACAATCTTTTTCGACGTATTTACTCTCTTATTAACATTCTGGTAAAATTTTGAGCAAACAATAGATCAAATTTTGAGAAAAAAAAAAGTCGAAATTTGTATAAAATAACGAAGTTTCAAAAGAGTCGATTTTTTTTGCGATTTTAATGTTTTTATTTAAATGTTAAGACAATCCTGAAATTTGGAGAAATAAGTTGAAAGTTGTTAAGGAATCTTTTGTTCAACTTTTCTACAAATCTGATGAACATTACAACAGAACTATTTTATGAAAATTTTTACTTTTTCTGAAAACCATCGAAACTTTTAAAAAATTTGGACTCTTTTAAATTCGTCTTTTTTCTGCATTTTGCCATTTTTTTTTAATTTGGCCTTTTTTTAAAAATGTTAATGACTTTTATCTTAAGCTTCGACATTTTATGTTTCTAGAAATGTTGCTTTTTTAATGCATTTCGCTTCTTTATTACAAAAGCGTCTTTTTCTGAAAACCATCGAAATTTTAAAATACAACTTGAAAAGGGAAGACGAATTTTGACAATAAATTGACGAACTTTGGGAACGTCGCAATACCTCGGAGGGCAAAGTCTAAACAAAACAGTTAAACTTCGAGAATGAATCCAAATTCAAGTACCAAAAACAGGATTTCGAAGACAGAGATGAAATTTCGACGAAAAAGTCTCGAGTTTTCGAGAAACGTGGAAATTTAACGAAAGTTCGAAATTTTGATAAAAACGTCGAATTTCGTATTTTGATAAAAAATCGAATCCTGACGACGACTTAAACGAGGTTAAGAAGAATTTAAAAAGTTTTAAAATAGTCGAATGAGTTCAATTTAGAGAAACGTATCAATTCGAAAAGGAAAGAGGAATTTTGAAAACAAATTGGCGAATTTTGGGAAATTCGTCGAACTTTGGGAACGTGGCAATTCCCCAGAAGGCAAAATCTAAACAAAACAGTTAAACTTCGAAAATGAATCCAAATTCAAGTACCAGAAACAGGATTTCGAAGAGAGAGATGATATTTCGACGAAAAAGTCTCGAGTTTTCGAGAAACGTGGAAATTTAACGAAAGTTCGAAATTTTGATAAAAACGTCGAATTTCGCATTTTGATGAAAAATCAAATCCTGACGGCGGCTTAAACGAGGTTAAGAAGAATTTTAAAAAATTTAAAATAGTCGAATGAGTTCAATTTAGAGAAAAGTACCAATTCGAAAAGGAAAGAGGAATTTTGAAAACAAATTGGCGAATTTTGGGAAATTCGTCGAACTTTGGGAACGTGGCAATTCCCCAGAAGGCAAAGTCTAAACAAAATAGTTAAACTTCGAAAATGAATCCAAATTCAAGTACCAGAAACAGGATTTCGAAGAGAGAGATGAAATTTCGACGAAAAAGTCTCGAGTTTTCGAAAAACGTGTAAATTAAACGAAAGTTCGAAATTTTGAGAAAAAAAGTCGTATTTCGTATTTTGATAAAAAATCGAATCCTGACGACGGCTTAAACGAGGTTAAGAAAAATTTTAAAAAATTTAAAATAGTCGAATCAGTTCAATTTAGAGAAAAGTATCAATTCGAAAAGGAAAAAGGAATTTTGAAAACAAATTGGCGAATTTTGGGAAATTCGTCGAACTTTGGGAACGTGGCAATTCCCCAGAAGGCAAAGTCTAAACAAAACAGTTAAATTTCGAAAATGAATCCAAATTCAAGTACCAGAAACAGGAATTCGAAGAGAGAGATGAAATTTCGACGAAAAAGTCTCGAGTTTTCGAGAAACGTGGAAATTTAACGAAAGTTCGAAATTTTGATAAAAACGTCGAATTTCGCATTTTGATAAAAAATCGAAATCCTTGACGACTGGATTACAATGAGATAAGAAGAATTAGAAGGATTTAAAATGGTCGAAATAGCTTCAATTTAGAGAAAATGCAACTTCAAAGAAAAGACGAATTTTGAAAATAAATTCGCAAATTTTAAGAATTTTAAGACTGTCGCAATTTACCAAAGGGTAAGACACTTTAGCTTTGAGAATGACTCCAAACTTGAGCAAAGGAAACAGGATTTCGAGGAGAAAGATGACGTTTTGTTGAAAATGTCTCGAATTTTGAAAAAACGTGGAAAAACGAAAGTTCGAAATTCTGAAAAAGGTCGAATCTTCCATTTTAATAAAAAGATCGAATCTTGTTGATGAAAAATCGAATCTTGACGATGGATTAAACGAGGATAAGAAGAATTTAGAAGGATTTAAAATGGTCGAAAAAGCTCAATTTAGAGAAAAGTACAAGTTGGAAAGGAAAGACGAATTTTGAAAATAAATTCGCAAATTTTGAGAATTTTAAGGCTGTCGCAATTTACCAAGGGGTAAGACACTTAAGCTTCAATAATGACTCCAAACTCGAGCAAAGGAAACAGGATTTCGAGGAGAAAGATGCCCTTTTGACGAAAATGTCTCGAATTTTGAAAAAACGTGGAAAAACGAAAGTTCGAAATTCTGAAAAAGATCGAATCTTCCATTTTATTCACAAATCGAATCTTGTTGATAATAAATCGAATCTTGACAATGAATTAAACGAGGATAAGAAGAACTTAGAAGGATTTAAAATGGTCGAAATAGTTCAATTTAGAGAAAATGCAACTTCCAAAGAAAAGACGAATTTTGAAAATAAATTCGCGAATTTTGAGAATTTTAAGGCTGTCGCAATTTACCAAAGGGTAAGACACTTTAGCTTTGAGAATGACTCCAAACTCGAGCAAAGGAAACAGGATTTCGAGGAGAAAAATGACATTTTGATGAAAATGTTTCGAATTGTGAAAAAACGTGGAAAAACGAAAGTTCGAAATTCTGAAAAAGGTCGAATCTTCCATTTTAATAAAAAATCGAATCTTGTTGATAATAAATCGAATCTTGACGATGGATTCAATGAGGATAAGAAGGATTTAGAAGGATTTAAAATGGTCGAAATAGTTCAATTTAGAGAAAATGCAACTTCCAAAGAAAAGACGAATTTTGAAAATAAATTCGCGAATTTTAAGAATTTTAAGACTGTCGCAATTTACCAAAGGGTAAGACACTTTAGCTTTGAGAATGACTCCAAACTCGAGCAAAGGAAACAGGATTTCGAGGAGAAAGATGACATTTTGATGAAAATGTCTCGAATTGTGAAAAAACGTGGAAAAACGAAAGTTCGAAATTCTGAAAAAGGTCGAATCTTTCATTTTAATAAAAAATCGAATCTTGTTGATGAAAAATCGAATCTTGACGATGGATTAAACGAGGATAAGAAGAATTTAGAAGGATTTAAAATGGTCGAAATAGTTCAATTTAGAGAAAATGCAACTTCCAAAGAAAAGACGAATTTTGAAAATAAATTCGCGAATTTTAAGAATTTTAAGACTGTCGCAATTTACCAAAGGGTAAGACACTTTAGCTTCGAGAATGACTCCAAACTCGAGCAAAGGAAACAGGATTTCGAGGAGAAAGATGACATTTTGATGAAGATGTCTCGAATTTCAAAAAAGTGTGGAACAGCGAAAGTTCGAAATTCTGAAAAAGGTCGAATCTTCCATTTTAATAAAAAATCGAATCTTGTTGATGAAAAATCGAATCTTGACGATGGATTAAACGAGGATAAGAAGAATTTAGAAGGATTTAAAATGGTCGAAATAGTTCAATTTAGAGAAAATGCAACTTCCAAAGAAAAGACGAATTTTGAAAATAAATTCGCGAATTTTGAGAATTTTAAGACTGTCGCAATTTACCAAAGGGTAAGACACTTAAGCTTTGAGAATGACTCCAAACTCGAACAAAGGAAACAGGATTTCGAGGAGAAAGATGACATTTTGATGAAGATGTCTCGAATTTCAAAAAAGTGTGGAATAGCGAAAGTTCGAAATTCTGAAAAAGGTCGAATCTTCCATTTTAATAAAAAATCGAATCTTGTTGATGAAAAATCGAATCTTGACGATGGATTAAACGAGGATAAGAAGAATTTAGAAGGATTTAAAATGGTCGAAATAGTTCAATTTAGAGAAAATGCAACTTCCAAAGAAAAGACGAATTTTGAAAATAAATTCGCGAATTTTAAGAATTTTAAGACTGTCGCAATTTACCAAAGGGTAAGACACTTTAGCTTTGAGAATGACTCCAAACTCGAGCAAAGGAAACAGGATTTCGAGGAGAAAGATGACATTTTGATGAAAATGTCTCGAATTTTGAAAAAACGTGGAAAAACGAAAGTTCGAAATTCTGAAAAAGGTCGAATCTTCCATTTTAATAAAAAATCGAATCTTGTTGATGAAAAATCGAATCTTGACGATGGATTCAATGAGGATAAGAAGAATTTAGAAGGATTTAAAATGGTCGAAATAGTTCAATTTAGAGAAAATGCAACTTCCAAAGAAAAGACGAATTTTGAAAATAAATTCGCGAATTTTAAGAATTTTAAGACTGTCGCAATTTACCAAAGGGTAAGCCACTTTAGCTTTGAAAATGACTCCAAACTCGAGCAAAGGAAACAAGATTTCGAGGACAAAAATGACATTTTGATGAAAATGTTTCGAATTGTGAAAAAACGTGGAAAAACGAAAGTTCGAAATTCTGAAAAAGGTCGAATCTTCCATTTTAATAAAAAATCGAATCTTGTTGATGAAAAATCGAATCTTGACGATGGATTAAACGAGGATAAGAAGAATTTAGAAGGATTTAAAATGGTCGAAATAGTTCAATTTAGAGAAAATGCAACTTCCAAAGAAAAGACGAATTTTGAAAATAAATTCGCGAATTTTAAGAATTTTAAGACTGTCGCAATTTACCAAAGGGTAAGACACTTTAGCTTTGAGAATGACTCCAAACTCGAGCAAAGGAAACAGGATTTCGAGGAGAAAGATGACATTTTGATGAAAATGTCTCGAATTTTGAAAAAACGTGAAAAAACGAAAGTTCGAAATTCTGAAAAAGGTCGAATCTTCCATTTTAATAAAAAATCGAATCTTGTTGATGAAAAATCGAATCTTGACGATGGATTAAACGAGGATAAGAAGAATTTAGAAGGATTTAAAATGGTCGAAATAGTTCAATTTAGAGAAAATGCAACTTCCAAAGAAAAGACGAATTTTGAAAAAAATTCGCGAATTTTAAGAATTTTAAGACTGTCGCAATTTACCAAAGGGTAAGACACTTAAGTTTTAAGAATGACTCCAAACTCGAGCAAAGGAAACAGGATTTCGAGGAGAAAAATGACATTTTGATGAAAATGTTTCGAATTGTGAAAAAACGTGGAAAAACGAAAGTTCGAAATTCTGAAAAAGGTCGAATCTTCCATTTTAATAAAAAATCGAATCTTGTTGATGAAAAATCGAATCTTGACGATGGATTCAATGAGGATAAGAAGAATTTAGAAGGATTTAAAATGGTCGAAAAAGTTCAATTTAGAGAAAATGCAACTTCCAAAGAAAAGACGAATTTTGAAAATAAATTCGCGAATTTTGAGAATTTTAAGGCTGTCGCAATTTACCAAAGGGTAAGACACTTTAGCTTCGAGAATGACTCCAAACTCGAGCAAAGGAAACAGGATTTCGAGGAGAAAGATGACATTTTGATGAAATTGTCTCGAATTTTGAAAAAACGTGGAAAAACGAAAGTTCGAAATTCTGAAAAAGGTCGAATCTTCCATTTTAATAAAAAATCGAATCTTATTGATGAAAAATCGAATCTTGACAATGGATTCAATGAGGATAAGAAGAATTTAGAAGGATTTAAAATGGTCGAAATAGTTCAATTTAGAGAAAATGCAACTTCCAAAGAAAAGACGAATTTTGAAAATAAATTCGCGAATTTTAAGAATTTTAAGACTGTCGCAATATACCAAAGGGTAAGACACTTTAGCTTTGAGAATGACTCCAAACTCGAGCAAAGGAAACAGGATTTCGAGAAGAAAGATGACATTTTGATGAAAATGTCTCGAATTTTGAAAAAACGTGGAAAAACGAAAGTTCGAAATTCTGAAAAAGGTCGAATCTTCCATTTTAATAAAAAATCGAATCTTGTTGATAATAAATCGAATCTTGACGAGGGATTCAATGAGGATAAGAAGAATTTAGAAGAATTTAAAATGGTCGAAATAATTCAATTTAGAGAAATAGCAACTTCCAAAGAAGAGACGAATTTTGAAAATAAATTCGCGAATTTTGAGAATTTTAAGACTGTCGCAATTTACCAAAGGGTAAGACACTTTAGCTTTGAGAATGACTCCAAACTCGAGCAAAGGAAACAGGATTTCAAGGAGAAAGATGCCCTTTTGATGAAAATGTGTCGAATTTTGAAAAAACGTGGAAAAACGAAAGTTCGAAATTCTGAAAAAGGTCGAATCTTCCATTTTAATAAAAAATCGAATCTTATTGATGAAAAATCGAATCTTGACAATGGATTCAATGAGGATAAGAAGAATTTAGAAGGATTTAAAATGGTCTAAATAGTTCAATTTAGAGAAAATGCAACTTCCAAAGAAAAGACGAATTTTGAAAACAAATTCGCGAATTTTAAGAATTTTAAGACTGTCGCAATTTACCAAAGGGTAAGACACTTAAGCTTCGAGAATGACTCCAAACTCGAGCAAAGCAAACAGGATTTCGAGGAGGAAGATAACATTTTAATGAAATTGTCTCGAATTTTGAAAAAACGTGGAAAAACGAAAGTTCGAAATTCTTAAAAAGGTCAAATCTTCCATTTTATTAAAAAATCGAATCTTGTTGATGAAAACTCGAAACTTGACGATGGATTCAATGATAAGAAGAATTTAGAAGGATTTAAAATGGTCGAAAAAGTTCAATTTGAAGAAAAGTACGAATTCGTTGTAGTACAGACATTGACCATCCGGACGAAGCCACGGCTTAATGAGTTATAAAATCAAATTTCATATCAGAAGAGAAAGCAGAAGCTGGGTGTCCTTTGCCTCAAATACGTTCGATTGCTTTGCTAATTGTTATGCATTTGCTGCTTCATCTGAAACCGAAAAAAATCGATTTTTTTCCTTTCACTTAATCAGGTGTGGCGCAATGGAATTTCATGATTTTCTGGTGTACTTGACAGTACCAGGTCATGAAATCTTATAAGGTAAATTCAGTTGTAAGCTTAGGACTTTGTGATTGGGAAATTATTTTAATTATAAACTATCGCGAACATCCTGTAAAGTTCATTAATAAGCAAGTAATGGAGTAGTTTCAGGTCATTCACGATGTGTGTATTCTCTCATTTGATGCATTTTAAAGAACTGACAGCGTATATAATCCCTACCAGCTATGGTGTGTGCCCGCGAGTGAGTGAAATCTTCGAGTACTTCCTCTGGCAACCTCATTTCTATCTTTGCTTTTATTCTTCCACTCGTCCGGTACCGTTACTTTGCTCTTCCTTAGTGTTACAGATGCCAGTGGCCGCATCAGCGATTCCGTTTAATGGTATCGAGAATAGTTTCCGTCACATAATAGCTGCTGTTGCGATCGATAATCGTCCTGATGCACCTGTAACAATAAAAAAGTGGCGGGAGTGATAGTGCACAATTTTTTCCAGTGAAAGTTTCGTACAAATTCGACGGTTAATTATCATTATCTATGAATAAATTCAACAAGTTGAACAATTTCAAGAAAAAGGATAATCCGCAAGAAGCTGGGAAGATGCTCCTGATCCCAGACATCTCCATCCCGCAGGTCAGTATCTACCATCGGTAACATGAAGTTGAAACCACATCTGATTTCGTTACAGAGGAAAAAACAGATAAAACATCTCGTTCGATTTTTTATATTTATTAATTAACGCCAAAATTTCGATTAAATGATAAGAAACTCTTTAGGGCAAGGGTCGGCAAACTTTTAAACCAAGAAAATTGGTTTCGTGAATTTCAAAGAGCTACAAATTTTTACTTCTGATTTTACATTAAATTTCAAAATTAAATTAGATAAATCCGACGAATATATGGGACAGGGGGACACCTCTAACTCATGTAGTCAAACGAAAATATGTACAACCCTAAAAGACCTTTATTTCTCAAAATTTAGAGCTTTATTTAAAAATTTGTCTTTTTCTCGTAAATCCAATTTTTTAGCTCTTCTCTATTTTCGTCTTTTTTTTTCTATGCATTTTGTTGTTAAAATTAGAATTTTTTCCCTAAATCTTTCCTTATTCTCAAAACTCGACAATCTGTGAAAATGTTTACTTTTTCCTAATTCGACTTGCTGGAAGATTCGACTTATATCTCAAAAATTCATCTTTTGTCGATTTTTTAATAAAAAAAATGTAAAATTTTGGAGTAATAATTTGGAGATATTAAATAAAATAGTTTTTGAAGATTTCGACCTTCTTAAATTTTCGTTTTTCGAAATTTAGATCTATTCTTAAATTTAGATTTATTCTTAAATTTGACTTTTCTCCAAAATTACATTTTTTTGACTTGTTTTAAATTGCAACTTTTCTCTCCAAAATTTCTATTCTTTTTAAATTACGTTCCTTTTCCAAATTTCATTATTTCTCCCAAATATTGACTTTAACTGAACTTTATTTTTTGGAAATTTCGACCCATTTCGCAAAATTAGGTGTTTTCGAAATTCCAATTTCCATCACTGAAAATTCGACATTTTATTATATTTATGCAAGCTGCGATTTTATCGACGAAATTCATCCATTTTCACAATGTTTGACGACCTAAAAATGTGATTCTGTTCCTAAAATTTGACTTCTCTGGGAAATTTTGACCTATTTTTCAAACTTTTCTCGAAACAGGAAGTTTGATCGACATTTCTTTTTATTTAGAAATTATTTTACCAATTTTCTCAAATTTTTTTTAAAAATTTGAAGTTTTCTTTTTATTCGTTGTTCTCGAAATTTCAAATTTATTCTCAAAATTTAATTTTCTCTGAAAAATTGCAAATTATTTATTTTTGTCTTCTCTGAAAAACTTCAACTTTTTAAACTTCAACAATTTTTTCGAAGCTTTCAATTTTTTACAATTTCTCTTTTCGAGATTTTACAATTTTTCACAAAATTGAAATTTGTCTAAAAATTTCAGATTTTCAATTTGTTCTGAGTTTCAATCTATTGTCAAAATTCAATGTTTTTTTTTCTAAAATTTTGCTTCTTCGAGAATTTTTGATCAAATTCATATTTTTCGAAATCTCTTTTCTTCAAAATTCGTATTTTTCCAGTAATATCAACTTTTATTTCGAACGAAATTCATCTATTTTGAATGAAATTTCAACATTTCATTTTTTTTTTTTAATTTGACTTTCTCCGGGAAATTTTATTCTTTTTTTTGAAGTTTAGCACTTCTCGAAATTGGATGTTTTATCAACATTCTCTTTCCTTTCAAAATTATTTTACCAATTTTCTCAAATTTCGATTTAGCTGAAAATTTTTAGTTTTTTTTAGTTCGTGTTGTTTTCGAAATTTCAAATTTATCTTTAAAATTTAATTTTCTTTGGAAAATTGCAAATTTTTATCGAAATTTGGAACTTTAACTTAAAATGTTGATTGACCTTGAAAATTTCCTTAAATTTTTTTTCTACTTCTCTGAAAAACTTCGATTTTTTTAAAGACCGACACTTTTTTAAGCTTCCAGTTTATTTTTACAATTTCTCGTTTTTCTAAAAATTTCATGTTTTTAAATTTGGTTTGGGTTTCAAAATATTTTCGAAATTCGACGTTCTTTTCTGCAATTTTTTTCTCATTTGAGAACTTTGGAAATTTTTTTTAAATCTTTTCATTTTTCCCAATTTTTATTCGAAATTTCTTCCTTTTTTTCAAAATTTGGCTTTTTTCGAGAAATGTTGACCTTTTTTTAACTTAAAACACTTTTCTTGACTTTTGTAGACTTTTCTTTCGAAATTATTCTATAAATTGTCTCGAAATTCGAATTTATCTGAAAATTTGGATTTTTTAAAATCGTCTTGTTTTCGAAATCTCAAATTGATTCTTAAAATTTAACTTTCTCTGGAAAATTGTAAATTTTTTGTCGAAATTTAAGGCTTTTCTTAATATTTTGACTTTTTCCTGGAAATGTTTCCTAAAGTTTGATTTTTTTCTTCTTCTCTGAAAAACTTGAACTTTTTTAAATTTTAACAATTTTTTCTAAGCTTCCAGTTTATTCTTACAATTTCTCTTTTCGAATTTTGCAATTTATCAAAAAAATCAAAATTTTCTACAAATTTCAGGTTTTAAATTTGTTTTGGGTTTCAATCTCATATTTATTCTCCTATTTTTCATTATTCCTATTCTATGTAAAATAAACTAACCTCTTAATTTGTAAACTGTCATGAAGTGACGTTTTTAATAAATTTAAATATCACGTAGTCGCATTTCAAAAATTGTTTAGAAAATTGTCAACAAACCATAAAAAAAATTAAATATTTCCAAACTGGGCCGAAGAAATGTTAAATAAATTGAAAAAAATCAATCTCATATTGTCGAAACGTTTCGATTTTTTTCTAAAATTTTACCTTTTTTTAGAACTTCGATAAATTAATTTTTTTCGAAATTTATCCCTTTTTGCCAATTAGACCGATTCATTTTTTTTTCTCTTCATTTTTCTCAATTTTTTTCGAAATCTCTTCCTTTTTTTCAATATTCGACTTATCCTGGAAAATGTTGATCTTTTTTTAAAGGTCAACGCTTCTCGAAATTTTCTTGGATTTTCTATCGAAAGTATTCCAGGAATTTTCTCAAAATTCGAATTTATCTGAAAATTTGGGGTTTATTTTTAATTCGTTTTGTTGTAGAAACTGCAAATTTATTCTGAATAATTTAGCTTTCTCGGGAAATTTGCAATTTTTTTATCGAAATTTCGAGCTGTTCTAGACTTTTTCCATAAAATTCTTCCTAAAATTAGACTTTTTTCCTCTTAACCGAAAAACTTAGACTTTTTTAGAGAACGACAATTTTTTCTAAGCTTCCAGTTTATTCTTACAATTTCTCTTTTCGAATTTTGCAATTTTTCAAAAAATTCAAAATTTTCTACACATTTCAGGTTTTAAATTTGTTTTGGGTTTCAATTTCGTATTGTCGAAACTCGACGTTTTTTTTCTAAAATTTTACCTTTTTTTAGAACTTTCGATAAATTCATTTTTTTCGAAAATTCTCCCTTTTTCCCAATTAGACAAATTCATTTTTTTTATCTCTTCATTTTCCCAATTTTTTTCGAAATTTCTTCCTTTTTTCCAAAATTCGACTTTTTGTGGGATATTTTGACCTTTTTTTAAAGTTCAACACGAAATTTTCTTGGAATTTTCTATCGAAAGTATTTCACGAATTTTCTCAAAATTCGAAATTATCTGAAAATTTGGAGTTTATTTTTAATTCGTCTTGTTCTCGAAATTGCAAATTTATTCTGAAAATGTAGCTTTGTTGGGAAAATTGCAATTTTTTATCGAAAATTCGAGCTGTTCTAGACTTTTTCCATGAAATTCTTCCTAAAGTTAGTCTTTTTTTGTCTTCACTGAAAAACTTAGACTTTTTTTAGAGAACGACATTTTTTTCTAAGCTTCCAGTTAATTTTGACAATTTCTCTTTTCGAAATTTTACTATATTTCAAAAAATTAAAAATTGTTTAAAAATGTCAGGTTTTTAAATTACCCTGAGATTAGATCTATTGTCGAAATTGTACTTAATAAAATTTTACCTTTTATTGAGAACTTTCATAAATTCATATTTTTCGAAATATCTTCCTTATTTTTTTCAATTTTTTCGAAATCTCTTCCTTTTTCTCAATTTTTTCTAAAACTCTTTTCCTCAAAATTCGGCTTTTTCTGGAAACTTCAGCTTTTATTTCGAGCTTTGATACCGTTTCTGTAAATTTAGATAAATTTTCTCACAAAAAGTAATTCACCTTTTTTCACGAAATCTCAAGGTTGTCGAAAATTTACAAATAAAAAAATAAAAATCATGAGAAAAATATTTTTTAGAAATTTCGACTCTCCAAATTGGTCTTTTTCTAGAAATTTCAAATTTCCCGTTTTTTCTCAAACTGTTAATACAAAATCAATCGAAAATTTTGGAATAATATTTTTGGAATCATAACTTTTTGTCAAAATTTAACTAAAACGTAAAAATTACTAGAAAAGTATTTTTGGAAATTTCGACTTCTGCAGGTCACTTGTTCAGTGAGTATCTGCGTGTCTGTTCGCTTTAGCTTATATTTATGTATTTTTTTAGGGGAATTTAAAGAGCCGCGTTTTGCCGACCCCTGCTTTGAGGCATTCAAAATTAAAATTTGAACTCTGACTTTGCCAAAAATCATAATAATGGGGATCTCTAAAGACGTTATTATTGGCTTATTTGATGCGATATATCTATTTTTCGATTCAAAATTTTTCTACTTTTAATATATCAATATAATAAATTTAGAATTTCGTAAACTCGTCTCTTTAAAAAGAGTTTGGTTATTTGGATTCGTATTTTAT
This sequence comes from Dastarcus helophoroides, assembly GCA_028583605.1. Classification (NCBI taxonomy): domain Eukaryota; kingdom Metazoa; phylum Arthropoda; class Insecta; order Coleoptera; family Bothrideridae; genus Dastarcus; species Dastarcus helophoroides. The sequence goes on along the minus strand of CM053337.1, from coordinate 13,875,214 downwards.
GTGATGGTAGCAGGAGAATTGAAAGTAGCCACTTTGTACTTGATGAGTTTATGTTAATATCAACCATTCGATGGAAATTAATTTAATTGAAATGATTAGAAACTTCGACGTCCCAAATTTGATCATTTTTTTTAACATATAAATTGTTCTTAAGCTGCATTGAATTTAAACTATGCTTAGACAGTGTTTTAAAGAAAGCGTATACAAATTGAATTTGTCATGGAAAATTTCGTAACTTTTTTACAAAATTACGATCATCTCTGTTCATTGACATTAACATTTTATGGTTGTATAGGAAGTAGAATACGTGAAAGTGTGTAAAAGCAAAAGCTTAATGTAATTAATATTCTACTAAACAATGTCGTCGTTTGTCGTTTGAATTTAAAATGTGTGCAGTACCGTTGCACTATTCAGACGTGTATGTGTACATCAAAAAAAGGGAATATGAAGAATGGAACTTATTTGGTAAGCGAAAGATGAAACACAAAAAGAAAATTCAAGAAACGCTTTAGACTTTCCACGTTTTTTTCAAAACTCGAGACTTCTTGATCGAAATTTCACCTCTCTCTTCGAAATCCTGTTTCTGGTACTTAAGTTTGGATTCATTCTCGTAGTGTAACTGTTTTAATTAGATTTTGTCCTCTGGGGAATTGCCACGTTCCCAAAGTTTGACAATTTTCCCAAAATTCCCCAATTTGTTTTTAAAATTCGTCTATTTTCAAGTTGTACTTTTCTCTAAATTGAACTCATTCGACTATTTTAAATTTTTTTAAATTCTTTGTCGTCAGGATTCGATTTTTTATCAAAATACGAAATTCGACCTTTTTATCAAAATTTCGAACTTTCGTTAAATTTCTAGGTTTTTCAAAACTCGAGACTTTTTCATCGAAATTTCTTCTCTCTCTTCGAAATCCTGTTTCTGGTGTTTGAATTTGGATTCATTCTCGAAGTTAAACTGTTTTGTTTAGACTTTGTCCTCTGGGGAATTGTTCCCAACAAAGTTCGACAATTTTATTGGTTTTTTTCCCTGTTCCAAATTTTTGGGCAATCTGTAGGAGGTTATGGTAGAAAAGACTTGTCCTTGGATAACTTCAAAAATTGAAATAAGAATCTTGCCCCCTGAAACCAAGAAAGATTAAAAAACACAACAAATGTTGCTCTAACGCCTTTCAACAGCCAACTGAAGATGATAACTTGGCTATCGAAACGCGTTAGAACAAACTTTGTTGTGTTTTTTAATCTTTTTTGGTTTCAGGGAACAAGATTTGTATTTCAATTTTTATATAAGAGATTCCCAACCTTTAACAAAAGTTTACTAAAAATCTAGGATTGTGGAAGGTGTAAATGATGAAGAAATAGCCAATAAAACATGAATGAAAATAATACTACTTCGCAAAGAAATTACAGAGAATATCTAAAGCTTATTGTCTCCATTTTTTTAGAATCTCGAAGCTCGAACATTTTTTCTATAACATTTAAATTTTACTTGAAACTTCAACCCTAAATTCAAATTCGAAGACAAATTCAAATTCATTTTCAAGTGATGTAAGCTCAAAATTACACACAAATAAAGAAATGTTGTCTCAACATTTCAGTTTTTTTTAATCCTTTTCCAGAAATTTTGTTCGACCATTTTGACTTCCAACTCCTAACCTCTTTTCTCAAGTTTGTCGAAATATCAACCTTTTTTTCAAAGTACAGAAATTCCAGTTTTTTTTTGTTTCTCCATTTTCTGTTTTGTCGATTTTTACTTTCTCAATTTTCGACTTGATTTTGGCTTCTTCGAATGGTTAATTTTTTTTGGGTTTTAATTCAAAAATTTTCTATGAATTCGAAGTTTTCAAATTTTGTCTCTCTAGCAACATTCTTTTTCGAAATATCGAATGTCGAAATTTCGATTTCTATTTCAATATTTACATCTAATTGTGTAAATCCACCCAAACGAAATTTTCGACTTTCTTTAATAGATTTTTTGAAAAATTCACTTTTTTTTTCTTAAAATTTCGAGCTTCAACAAGTAATTTACTTCTTTGATCAGAATTTCAATTTTTTCTTAGGATCCTTTTGTTTTTTTTTCCTATATTTTCTTGAAATTCCTAAGAATTTGCACCCTTAACTCATTCTACTTAAAATTTGATCATTCTCCAGAGATTTATCATTTTATTTTCGAAATGTTAACTTTTACGTAAAAATGAAAATGAAAACTTTCAATTTTATACTTTCTTAAGCCATAAATATTCAAAATCTCGTTTGACGTTTAAATTTCTTTTTGTTTAATTCGATTTTAGTTTTAATTTTTTATGCTGATTCGTAGGCTGCTACTGACCAGAAAATCTTAATTTAAAAAGAGAAAAGGTAAACTAATCCAAAAAATAACCATATTTTTCGTTAGTTTTCCTTATATAGATGTTTTTGTTCAGGAAATGATTAAAAATATTAAAAAAAACTTTTCTTGGATGCTATATTACATAAAAATAAGCAAGGTGGGATCCTGGAGCCAAAAATGGGCCCATGACGATGTCAAATCAAGCCCAATGCATGTAAATGTATAAATATAATTTTTTTTTACAAAGTTCAACTTTTCTGAAATCGAAAAATTCCGATTTTTACAATTAACCAAACATTTAAAATTGTTCACTTTATTTTCTTGATTTTGTGCTTAGAAATTTTATTCTGTTAAAAAATTCGAGGTTCTATAAAATATCCACATTGTAAGAAATCTTCCCTTCTAAGTTTTTACCCATTTTCGTGAAATTTTGGCTTCATTTCGACAAAAAATCGAAAAATATCGAAGTTTGGAGAAACCGAAAATTTCGAATTTTGAGACAACGTTTCCAGAAGCTTTGAAAAAAAGGAAAGTAAATCTGACAAAAAATGTTGAGAAAAATATTTCAATTGAAAGTCAGTTCTTGAAAAAAAGTAGAATTTTGGTAATAAAGTTGAACTTTTGAGAAAAATGTTGAATTTTGAAAAAATGATGAATTTTGAAAATAAACTGAAATTTTGAAAATAAACTGAAATTTTGTGACGAAAAATAACTAGGAAACTAATATTCAGAACAAAATAACTATTTTCTAAAAAAAAAAACAAGCTTTCAAACGACGAATATTGATTAAAAAAATTTTGAAATGTAAAAAAGACAAATCTAAAGGAAAAAGTCTAAATTTGCAAAAAAAAGATTAAATTTTAAAATATCAAAATTTCGGAATGAATTTTACCCTATTTTATACAATTTTGGTCTAATTCAGAGAAAAAATAATAATGCATACTTCGGAAAAAAGATAAACTTCGAGTAAAAATTCGAAATTTCGAGACGTACAAAATGACAAACTTTATAATAAAAGTTGACATGCCCAGAAAAAGCTTTGAGAAATATTAAAAAGAAAATGGAAGTTCCAAGTAAAAGCTTAACGTTTTGAGAAATTCGGATTTTTTTCAATAGAAAGTCAAATTATCCAAAAATTCGATTTTTGGGAAAAAGTCGAAATTAAGAAAAAAAAATTGCAATTTCAAGAAAAACAACCGTTTAAAGACAGTCAAATTTAGAAAAAAGTCTTCTAATTTCCAGAGAAAACAGAGCTCTTTAAATAATAAAATAAATAAAATATAGACCAACTATCTGAACCAAGTCAAATTTTGGAAGAAACTTTAAACCTTTCCAATGAAACTCTGATGTAATTTTGAGAAGAAAAAGTTGAAATTTTGAAAAGAAGAGAATTTCGAATCGACTTTGAAATTTCTAGAAACAGAAAACGTCCAATTTTGGGATAAAAATCAACAAAAGAACCAAACTTTCGTAAAAATAATGAAACAAAAAAGGAGAAATTTTACCAAAGTCGAAATAACGAAATGATTAGAACTTTGAGAGAAAAAGATTGGATTTTCCATTAAAAAGTCGAAATAGCAATTTCGAGAACAACAGCAGTTTAAAGGCAGTCAAATTTAGAGAAAAATTACCCAATTTTCAGAGAAAACCGAGCTTTAAAAAATAAAATAAATAAAAAAAGACCAACTAACTCAGCAAAGTCAAATTTTGAGAAGAAAGTAGAATTTTGAGAATAAAGTCGACCTTAAAAGGATATTAATTGAGAACTAAAGAAATTTTGGTTAAAAAAGTCAAACTTGAGAAAAAAGCTGCAATTTGTAGATATACAGAAGTTTAAATTGTGAGAAAAAAAGTCGAAATTTTGGTATAAACTTTTAACCTTTCCAATAAAACTCGGATGTAATTTCGAGAAGAAGAAGTTGAAATTTTGGAAAGAAGAGAATTTCGAATCGACTTTGAAATTTCTAGAAACAGAAAACGTCTAATTTTGGGATAAAAATCAACAAAAAAACCAAACTTTCGTAAAAATAATGAAACAAAAAAGGAGAAATTTTACCAAAGTCGAAATAACGAAATGATTAGAACTTTGAGAGAAAAAGATTGGATTTTCCATTAAAAAGACGAAATAGCAATTTCGAGAACAACAGCAGTTTAAAGGCAGTCAAATTTAGAGAAAAATTACCCAATTTTCAGAGAAAACCGAGCTTTAAAAAATAAAATATATAAAAAAAGACCAACTAACTCAGCAAAGTCAAATTTTGAGAAGAAAGTCGAATTTTGAGAATAAAGTCGACCTTAAAAGGATATTAATTGAGAACAAAAGAAATTTTGGTTAAAAAAGTCAAACTTGAGAAAAAAGCTGCAATTTGTAGATATACAGAAGTTTAAATTGTGAGAAAAAAAGTCGAAATTTTGGTATAAACTTTTAACCTTTCCAATAAAACTCGGATGTAATTTCGAGAAGAAGAAGTTGAAATTTTGGAAAGAAGAGAATTTCGAATCGACTTTGAAATTTCTAGAAACAGAAAACGTCTAATTTTGGGATAAAAATCAACAAAAGAACCAAACTTTCGTAAAAATAATGAAACAAAAAAGGAGAAATTTTACCAAAGTCGAAATAACGAAATGATTAGAACTTTGAGAGAAAAAGATTGGATTTTCCATTAAAAAGTCGAAATAGCAATTTCGAGAACAACAGCAGTTTAAAGGCAGTCAAATTTAGAGAAAAATTACCCAATTTTCAGAGAAAACCGAGCTTTAAAAAATAAAATAAATAAAAAAAGACCAACTAACTCAGCAAAGTCAAATTTTGAGAAGAAAGTAGAATTTTGAGAATAAAGTCGACCTTAAAAGGATATTAATTGAGAACTAAAGAAATTTTGGTTAAAAAAGTCAAACTTGAGAAAAAAGCTGCAATTTGTAGATATACAGAAGTTTAAATTGTGAGAAAAAAAGTCGAAATTTTGGTATAAACTTTTAACCTTTCCAATAAAACTCGGATGTAATTTCGAGAAGAAAAAGTTGAAATTTTGGAAAGAAGAGAATTTCGAATCGACTTTGAAATTTCTAGAAACAGAAAACGCCCAATTTTGGGATAAAAATCAACAAAAGAACCAAACTTTCGTAAAAATAATGAAACAAAAAAGGAGAAATTCTACCAAAGTCGAAATAACGAAATGATCAAAGCTTTGAGAGAAAAAAAATTGAAATTGAAAATAAAATCCCATTAAGAAGTTAAACTGTAGAACTAAGTTTTGAGAATGAAGCCAACATTTTGTGAAAAAAAGACGAATTTTGTAAATTAGTTGACATTTCGTGAAAACCAAAGTCGAATTAAAAAAGGTTCCCAAATCTCCGGAAAAAAAACTTTAAAAATGTATAAGACGAATTTTGTGAATTAATTGAAATTTCGAGAAGACCAAAGTCGAATTTGTAAAAAAACTGGTAAATTTAAAAAAAAGACCCACCTTTAAAAATGTATAATGTCTTACTGAAAGTAGAAAGTAGAGGAAAGTAGAGGGAAGGAGAGAAAGTAGAAAAAATAGGATAAATATTGAAAAGAAAAAGGGAAATGTTTCGTTTAAAGAGGAATTTCCAGGCAAAAGTCCAAATTTACGAAAACACAGACATTTCGAGAACAAAAAACAAAATTTTGGGAGAAATTTTTCATCATTTTTTATCAAATTTGGGTCTAATTTTCACTGCCCACGGGCCCGGTAACTTGAGCGCAGACTACTTACCATCAAGATCGTGAGTTCGATTCCCACATCCGGCTTGAGCGTTTGTGTTCGTCCAAGTGTCAAAATGTATACAATAATTTGTATGAGCTAATAACTCAAAGCTAAAAAATAGAAATCAAACGTTAAAAATTGAAAATGTTGAAAATAAATCGAAACCAATAAAAAAATCTAAATTTTGAAAGCACTGTATTTTTTTTTGGGTGGAACGTACTGGTCCTTGGTTATCTTTAAAAATTGAAATACAAATCTTGTCCCCTGAATCCAAGAAAAATGAAAAAACACAACAAAGTTTGTTCTAACGCGTTTCGATAGCAGAAGATGCTAGCTTGGCTATCGAAACGCGTTAGAGCAACCTTTGTTATGTTTTTTAATCTCTCTTGGTTTCAGAGGACAGTGTATTTTGTTATGAAATCGAAATTTTGGGAAATGTGTCGAGAAAAAAAATGTCAATGATCTTGATGGACTCCACGTGGTACGTGTTGTTTCAGGGACCGGACGCAAGGGTGGCGACATGTCGAGGGAAATTACAGAATCGTCGTTCGAAGTTAAATCAAGAGATCAACAAGGAATTGAGACTTAGGGCCGGAGCTGAAAATCTGTACAAAGCGACGACGAATCGAAAATTAAGGGAAACCGTCGCTATCGAACTTAGTTTCGTCAATTCGAACTTGCAGCTGCTCAAGGAGAAATTGGCCCAGTTGAATTCATCAGTGGAAGTGTACCAGAGCGACAGGTGAGTCAGACATCATTATCAGAGCTTGGGGAACCCCCTGATTTTACATAGATGCTGAATATTGGTAACAAGTAAATGAAAACTACTTTTAAAATAGTATTTCCCTGAAGACGCTAATCTGGTTGTCGAAACACGTTGCAGCACGTGTTGCTGTGTTCTTTAATTTTTCTTGATTTCAAAAGACAAGATTTTCTTAATTTCAGAAGACAGGATTTGTATATTAATTTTTAAAATACATAAATAAGTAGTAATAGGGAATTTTGAGATAATACGGTTCTGCATCGTGGCTTTTATCTGGCGGTCGTTCCGGGAAATTCACACTTAAATTAGAATTGTAACAATTTTGTTTTTCAATTTGTAAAACTCGATATGTAGGGAAATACCTAACGAATTACAAATTAACAGTTGGTTCTTACTATTAATTCAAAAACCAAATAGGCAGAACAACAAAAGGGAGAAATATGAGTATGTTTCGTTTTTTTTTTGTTCTGAATTATTTGAACATCGGGACAATTCCAAAGATGTTAATAGGTGGTAAAAACCATCCAGCCAAGTTAAAAGGGCCAAAAGGGTTTCAAAAGTGTCAAAACTGTATTTTTTTTAATATAATTAATATCGAACTTGTGTTTTATATAAGGCTTCTGTTATCCAAAAACATTCATCCTCAAACTTTAATATTCATCTTCATTATAACCAACTTAATGTTTTGAATCCAAAACGTAACGTTTTGAATTCGAAACGTAATATTTTCACCTCGAAACGTAACGTTTTGCATTCAAAACACTGTCTAGAATTTTGATTAGAATGTCCCAAAAGGTTCCCAAAACCGGAGCTGCTTCTATCACTGACCCACCAACTTATGAATATATGCGAGATTTATAGAACAGGTGAACTTGAAATTTTGTAGGTTATTGTACGAGAGCAACTTCATTAACATTCTATAATTTTCCTTGGGCAATATAACCCACATTCGAATGTAAATATAACTGTAAACTTTGGTTCTACAGCATCTCCGTTATTTGCATAAAAAGATATGCGCGAGGTTGGTAACGTGAGAGGTTGGTTCTTTCGGAAAGTGCGATTCTTATTTTTCCCATTCGCATCCGACACAATGATGCTTTGTTGCAATGGAATAAAATTTAAAACATAACGCTTTTTCTTTCTCTAAACAACAGTTTTGTACGACTGGTGCTTAAGCTAAAATCTAATTAAATAATATGGCACGCTAAGTGCTTATTTAATCAATAGTACTTTAAAAATAATATAAAATAATAATAAATAATACTAGAATATTATGAAATATCGAGACATAGTATTTTTTAGACAATTTAAAATCATCTAAAAAACGATAAATTTCAGGCTAATCCATTCGTCATGCCAGCGCAAAATAGACCAAACTTTAACAATTAATTTCATCCAAAAAAAATTCCAGTCATGAAGGGGGTGGTAATTTACAACTGAAACGTCGTGGCCTATTTGGTTAGCTTAATCCAAATAGTTTATCCACTAAATTATGTAAATTGCGCTAATATTTAATTGAAAATTAGGATGCTACAAAAGGGAGAAATGATTGTTTCAATTCGAACACTTTGGGGGGTGCTAATTTCAAAACGATAAGTCCTAGCCCAATTCAGTTACCTAGTATGAAATCTACAGTTTAAAGTTGACCAAATTTGATTTCTCAGATGATAATTTATTTCAAAGTGTGAATGCTATGAAAGGGAGAGACGTTAAAAAATTGGAAAAATCAAAATTAAACACTTTGGAGCTCATAACTTCAAAACGATAAGCCCTAGCCCAACTTAGTTAGCTGCTGAGAAATCTGATGCATAAAATTGTTTAAATTTCATTCATTAAACAATAATTTATTTTAAAGTGTCGATGCTATGAAAGGGAGAGACGTTAAAGAAATTTAAAAAAATCAAAATAAAACACCTTGGAGCTGCTAACTTCAAAACGATAAATCCGAGTACAATTTAGTTAACTCCTACGGAATCTAGTGCTTAAAATTGACCAAATTTGATGCACCAGTAGATGTTTTATTTAAAATTATGGATGCTACAAAAGGGAGAGACGCTAAAAAAGACGAAAATCCCATTACGACCACTTTAGAGGCTGCTAATTTGACAAAAATAAATTTTAAACCATTTTGGCCAACTCGTGCTAAATCTTGCACTAAAACTAAATTAAATTCAATATATCAAATGATAATTTCATCTAAAACTTGCCAGTCATAAAAGGGAGAGACATTACAAACATTAAAAAATCAAAATGAAACGCTTTGGGGCTGTTAACTTCAAAACGATAAGTCCGAGTCCAATTTACTTAGGTTCTGTGAAATCTAGGGCCTAAAATTGACCAAATTTGATTTATCAGGGAATGGTTCATTTCAAAGTGTGGAGCTACGAAAGGGAGAGACGCTCAAAAAAGACGAAAACCCAAATACGAACGCTTTAGAGGCTATTATTTTAACGATGATGAATTTTGGACCATTTTGGCCAATCCGTGATAAATCTTGGACAAAAACTGAATCAAATTCAATATATCAAATAATAATTTAATTTAAATCTTGCCTGCCATAAAAGGGAGAGACGTTAAAAACATTAAAAAATCAAAATGAAACGCTTTGGAGCTGTTAACTGCAAAACGACGAGTCCGAGTCCAATTTATTTGACTTCTGTGAAATCTAGGGCTTAAAACTGACCAAATTTGATTTATCAGGGGATGGTTCATTTCAAAGTGTGGATGCTACGAAAGGGAGAGACGCTCAAAACAGACGAAAACACAAATACGAACGCTTTAGAGGCTATTATTTTAACAACAATAAATTTTAAACCATTTTGGCCAACTCATGCTAAATCTTGGACTAAAACTGAATCAAATTCAATATATCAAATGATAATTTAATTTAAATCTTGCCTGTCATAAAAGGGAGAGACGTTAAAAACATTAAAAAATCAAAATGAAACGCTTTGGGGCTGTTAACTTCAAACGACGAGTCCGAGTCCAATTTACTGGCTTCTGTGAAATCTAGGGCCTAAAATTGACCAAATTTAATTTATCAAGGGATGGTTCATTTTAAAGTGTGGATGCTACGAAAGGGAGAGACGCTCAAAAAAGACGAAAACCCAAATTACGAACGCTTTAGAGGCTATTATTTTAACGATGATGAATTTTGGACCATTTTGGCCAACCTGTGATAAATCTCGGACTAAAACTGAATCAAATTCAATATATCAAATGATAATTTAATTTAAATCTTGCCTGTTATAAATGGGAGAGACGTTAAAATATAGAAAAATCGAAATTAAATACTTAGGAGCTGCTAACTTCAAAACGATAAGTCCGAGTCCAATTTACTTAGGTTCTGTGCAAATCTAGGGCCTAAAATTGACCAAATTTGATTTATCAGGGAATGGTTTCATTTCAAAGTGTGGAGCTACGAAAGGGAGAGACGCTCAAAAAGACGAAAACCCAAATACGAACGCTTTAGAGGCTATTATTTTAACGATGATGAATTTTGGACCATTTTGGCCAATCCGTGATAAATCTTGGACAAAAACTGAATCAAATTCAATATATCAAATAATAATTTAATTTAAATCTTGCCTGCCATAAAAGGGAGAGACGTTAAAAACATTAAAAAATCAAAATGAAACGCTTTGGAGCTGTTAACTGCAAAACGACGAGTCCGAGTCCAATTTATTTGACTTCTGTGAAATCTAGGGCTTAAAACTGACCAAATTTGATTTATCAGGGGATGGTTCATTTCAAAGTGTGGATGCTACGAAAGGGAGAGACGCTCAAAACAGACGAAAACACAAATACGAACGCTTTAGAGGCTATTATTTTAACGATGATGAATTTTGGACCATTTTGGTCAACCCGTGATAAATCTTGTACTAAAACTAAATCAAATTTAGTATATCAAATGATAATTTAATTTATAAATCTTGCCTGTCATAAAAGGGAGAGACGTTAAAATATAGAAAAATCGAAATTAAACACTTTGGAGCTGCTAACTTCAAAACGATAAGTCCGAGTACAATTTAGTCAACTTGTGCAAAATGTGGGGCTTAAAATAGACCAAATTTGATTTACCAATGGATGGTTTATTTCAAAGTGTGGATGCTACGAAAGGGAGAGACGCTCAAAAAAGACGAAAATCTAAATCCGAACACTTTGAAAGCTGTTATCTTAACAACAATAAATAAACCATTTTGGGCAACTCGTGCTAAATCTTGGACTGCAACTGAAGCAAATTCAATATATCAAATGATAATTTAATTTAAATCTTGCCTGTCATGAAAGGGAGAGACGTTAAAAACATTAAAAAATCAAAATGAAACGCTTTGGAGCTGTTAACTTCAAAACGACGAGTCCGAGTCCAATTTACTTGACTTCTGTGAAATCTAGGGCTTAAAATTGACCAAGTTTGATTTATCAGTGGATGGTTCATTTCAAAGTGTGGATGCTACGAAAGGGAGAGACGCTCAAAAAAGACGAAAATCTAAATACGAACAGTTTAGAAGCTGTTATTTTAACAACAATAAATTTTGAACCATTTTGGCTAACTCGTGCTGAATTTATGACTAAAATTTAATCATATTCAGTAAATGCTATACTCATTTAAGGCTTGCGTGTTGTGAAAGGGCGAAATAATTTTTAAGAGTTCGCTGTTAATCCAGAACTTAGTATTTCAAGTTTAGGTTGAAATTTTCTTTTATAATCTTTAATTTTCAAACTCTAGTTAGAATATTTTCAGTTTCTTTTTGTTTGAGGTTTGTCGAAATATCAATTTTTCTCAAAATTGCGAGAATGAGTTTTTTAAAAAATTTAAAATTTTCGAAACTTCAGCACTAATTTTAAAACTATTTTAGGTAGTGTGTGTGTGGCTCAAAATCAACCAAATTGGGCACCTTCGACGATAAGTTAATTTAAAATTTAGACGCTATTTAATAAGAGATGCTCAAAAAATGGCGGAACAACAACACACTTTGGGGTTGTTATCTTGAAAATGGTAGTTTTGGGTCAATCTGATTAAGTAAAACTAAATCCACTGTTAAGAATAGATCAAATTGGATATATTCGGGAATAATTTAATTCAAATTTTAGATGCTAAGAAAGGGAGAGAAGCTTAAAACAAGAGAAAAATCAGATTCGAATGTTTGGGGGCTCCTAATTTTAAAACAATACACTTAGCCCTAATTTGCTTCGTTAGTACTGAATTTAATACGCAAAATTAACCAAATTGGACACATTTGGTGATATTTTAAGTTAAACTGGAGATGTTATGAAAGGAAGAGACGCTCAAAATAAGAGAAAAATCAAATTCGAGTGTTTGGGGGTTGATAATGTTAAAGTGATGTATTTAACCCCAATCATTTTCACCAGTATTGAATTTAAGACTCAAAACTGATCAAATTGGATATATTAGGTGACGGTTTAAGTTAAAGCGTGGAAGCTATGATTGGGAGAGACTTTCGAAAAAAGCAAAAAATCAAAGTCGACCATTTGGGGGTCAATAATTTAAAAACAACAGATTTCGTCCCAATTTGTTTCCCTAATACTAAATTTAGGACCCAAAACTAAAGAAAATAAACCTATTGGGGGGAATTTTCAGTTACAGTGTAAAAGCTATGAAAGGGAAAGACCTTCAAAAATAACGAAAAATCAAATTTCGAAATTTACGAGCTGCTAATTTTGAAACCATAGGTCTGGGGCCAATTTGTTTCTCCAGTACTAAATAAGGGATTCAAAATTAACCAAAAGAGATATATTGGGCGATACTTTAAATTAAAGTGTGGATGCTATCAAAGGGAGAGACGTTTCAAAACTGAGAACAAAAAATCAAATTCGAACCTTTAAGGGTTGATAATTTTAAAGTGATAGATTTAATCCCAATTTTTTATACCAGTTCTAAATTAAAAACTCAAAATTGACCAAATTAGATATATTAAGCGATAGTTTAAGTTAAAATGTGGATGCTGTGGAAGGGAGAGACGTTCGAAAAATGCGAAGAATCAAATTGAAATGTTTGAGGGTTGATAATTTTAAAGAGATAAATCTTGACTCAATTTGTATCCCTGGTTCTAAATTTAGGACCCAAAATTGACGAAATGAAACCCATCTGAAGCTCTTTTTATTTATAGTGCGAAAGCTATGAAAGGGAGAGACGGTTAAAAAACGCGAAAAATCAAATTTCGAAGTTTGGGGGTTGCCAATTTTAAAACCATAGATCTGGGCTTAATTTTGTATACCAGTACTGAATAAGAAACTTAAAATTAACCAAATGAGACACATTGGGTGATACTTTAAATTAAAATGTGGATGCTATCAAAGGGAGAGACGTTTTAAAACGAAAAACAGAAAAACAAATTCGAACGTTTAAGGGTTGATAATTTTAAAGTGATAAAGTTAATCCCAATTTTTTTTACCCGTCCTAAATTAAAGACTCAAAATCGAGCAAATTACATATATTGGGCAATAGTTTAAGTTAAAACATGGATGCTATGGAAGGGAGAGACGTTCGAAAAATGCGAAGAATCAAATTCGAATGTTTGAGGGCTGATAATTTTAAAAAGTTAAATCTTGACTCAATTTTTATCCCTGACACCAAATTTAGGACCTAAAATTGACGAAATGAGACCCATCTGGAGCTCTTTTTAGTTATAATGCGAAAGCTATGAAAGGGAGAGACGTTTAAAGAACGCGAAAAATTAAATTTCGAAGTTTGGGAGTTGCCAATTTTAAAACCATAGATCTGGGCCTAATTTTGTATACCAGTACTGAATAAGGGACTCAAAATCAACCAAATGAGACACATTGGGCGATACTTTAAGTTAAAGTGTGGATGCTATCAAAGGGAGAGACGTTTCAAAACGAAAAACAAAAAATCAAATTCGAACGTTTAAGGGTTGATAATTTTAAAGTGATAGATTTAATCCCAATTGTTTTTCACCAGTTCTAAATTAAGGACTTAAAATTGATTAAATTGGATATATTGGGCGATAGTTTAAGTTAAAACGTGAATGCTATGGAAGGGAGAGACGTTCGAAAAATGCGAAGAATCAAATTCGAATGTTCGAGGGTTGATAATTTTAAAAAGTTAAATCTTAACTCAATTTTTATCCCTGACACCAAATTTAGAACCCAAAATTGACGAAATGAGACCCATCTGGAGCTCTTTTTAGTTATAATGCGAAAGCTATGAAAGGGAGAGACGTTTAAAGAACGCGAAAAATTAAATTTCGAAGTTTGGGAGTTGCCAATTTTAAAACCATAGATCTGGGCCTAATTTTGTATACCAGTACTGAATAAGAGACTCAAAATTAACCAAATGAGACACGTTGGGCGATACTTTAAGTTAAAGTGTGGATGCTATCAAAGGGAGAGACGTTTCAAAACGAGAAACAAAAAATCAAATTCGAACGTTTAAGGGTTGATAATTTTAAAGTGATAGATTTAATCCCAACGTTTTTCACCAGTTTCATATTAAAGACTCAAAATTGATCAAATTAGATATATTGGGCGATAGTTTAAGTTAAAAAGGTGGATGCTATGGAAGGGAGAGACGTTCGAAAAATGTGAAGAATCAAATTCGAATGTTTGAGGGATGATAATTTTAAAAAGTTAAATCTTAACTCAATATTTATCCCTGACACCAAATTAAGAACCCAAAATTGACGAAATGAGACCCATCTGGAGCTCTTTTTAGTTATAATGCGAAAGTTATGAAAGGGAGAGACGTTTGAAAAATGCGAAAAATTAAATTTCGAAGTTTGGGAGTTGCCAATTTTAAAACCATAGATCTGGGCTTAATTTTATATACCAGTACTGAATAAAGGACTCAAAATCAACCAAATGAGACACATTGGGCGATACTTTAAGTTAAAGTGTGGATGCTATCAAAGGGAGAGACGTTTCAAAACGAAAACCAAAAAATCAAATTCGAACGTTTAAGGGTTGATAATTTTAAAGTGATAGATTTAATCTTAACTTTTTTTCACCAGTTCTAAATTAAGGACTTAAAATTGATCAAATTGGATATATTGGGCGATAGCTTAAGTTAAAACGTGAATGCTATGGAAGGGAGAGATGTTCCAAAAATACGAAAAATCAAATTCCAACGTTTGAGGGTTAATAATTTTAAAAAGATAAATCGTGACTCAATTTGTATCCCTGGTACCAAATTATAAACTCAAAATTGACGAAATGAGACTCATCTGGAGATCTTTTTAGTTACAGTACGAAAGCTATGAAAGGAAGAGACGTTTAAAAAACGCAAAAAATCAAATTTCGAAGTTTGGGGGTTGCCAATTTTAAAACAATAAATCCGGGCCCAATTTTTTTCATCAGTACTAAATAAAGAACTTCAAATTAACCAAATAAGACACATTGGGCGATACTGTAAGTTAAATTGTGGATGCTATCAAAGGAAGAGACATTCTAAAAGAAAATTAAATTCGAAAGTTTCGGGGTTGATACTGAAGCGATAGATTTAACCTCAATTTTTTTTGCCAGTACTATACTTAGGATTCAAAATTAATCAAATTAGTCACATTGGGCTATATTTTAAGTTATAACGTGGATGCTATAAACGGGAGAGACATTCGAAAAAAGCGAAAAATCAAATTCGAACGTTTGGGGGTGGATAATTTTAGGCCGACAGATCTAAGCCCAGATTGTTGCACTGTTACTAAATCTAGGACTTAAAATTGACTTAATTAGACACAATGAGCGATATTTTAAGTTAAAGCGTGGTTGCTATGGAAGGGAGAGACGTTCGAAAAAAGCTAAAAACTAAATTCGAACGTTTGGGGGTTGATAAATTTAGACCGACAGATTTAAGCTCCAATTGTTTCAGTAGTACTAAATTTAGGACTCAACATTGACCCAATTAGATACATTGGGCAATAATTTAAGTTAAAGCGAGGATGCTATGGAAGGGAGAGACGTTCGAAAAAAGTGAAAAACTAAATTCGAACGTTTGAGGGTTGATAAATTTAGATCGACAGATTTAAGCTTCAATTGTTTCGGTAGTACTAAATTTAGGACTCAACATTGACCCAATTAGATACATTGGGCAATAATTTAAGTTAAAGCGTCGATGCTACGGAAGGGAGAGACGTTTGAAAAAAGCGAAAAATTAAATTCGAAGGTTTGGGGGCTAATAATTTTGAAGCGACAGATCTAAGCTCAAATTGTCTTAGTAATACTAAATTTAAATCTTAAAATTTTTCCAATTAGACACATTGATTGATATTTTAAGTTAAACAATGGATGCTGAGGAAGGGAGAGATTTGAAAAAAGCGAAAAATCAAATTCGAACGTTTGGAGGTTGATAATTTTAAGCCGACAGATCCAAGACCAAATTGTTTCACCAATACTAAATCTTACTTTTAAAATTGACCCAATTAGACACATTGAGCGATATTTTGGGTTAAAGCGTGGGTGCTATGGAAGGGAGAGACGTTCGAAAAAAGCGAAAAACCAAATTCGAATGTTTGGGGGTGGATAAAATTAACTGACAGATTTAAACCTCAATTGTTTCAGTAGTACTAAATTTAGGGCTCAAAATTGATCCAATTAGATACATTGGGCAATAATTTAAGTTAAAGCGAAGATGCTATGGAAGGGAGAGACGTTCGAAAAAAGCGAAAAACTAAATTCGAACGTTTGAGGGCTAATAATTTTGAAGCGACAGATCTAAGTTCAAATTGTCTTAGTATTACTAAATTTAAATCTTAAAGTTTTTCCAATTAGACACATTGGTTGATATTTTAAGTTAAACAATGGATGCTGAGGAAGGGAGAGATTTGAAAAAAGCGAAAAATCAAATTCGAACGTTTGGAGGTTGATAATTTTAAGCCGACAGATCCAAGACCAAATTCTTTTAGCAATACTAAATCTTACTCTTAAAATTGACCCAATTAGACACATTGAGCGATATTTTGGGTTAAAGCGTGGATGCTATGGAAGGGAGAGACATTCGAAAAAAGCGAAAAACCAAATTCGAATGTTTGGGGGAGGATAAAATTAGACTGACAAATTTAAACTCCAATTGTTTTAGTAGTACTAAATTTAGGACTCAAAATTAATCCAATTAGATACATTGGGCAATAATTTAAGTTAAAGCGTGGATGCTATGGAAAGGAGAGACGTTCGAAAAAAGCGAATAATTAAATTGGAACGTTTGGAGGCTAATAATTTTGAAGCGACAGATCTAAGACCAAATTGTCTTACTAGTACTAAATTAAGGACTGAAAATTGACCCTAATTAGACATATTGTTTGATACACTAAGTTAAAGAATGGATTCTGTGGAAGGGAGAGACGTTCGAAAAAAAAAGAAAAGATGAATGAAATAGATCCAGATCTATTTTATTCTGCTGGTAGTAAATTTGATACTGGAAATTGACCAAATTAGACGCATTAGAGAATAAAGCGTAGATGCCATGAAAGGGGGACCCCCACACACAAAGAGGGAAAATCAAATTCGAACTCTTCTGAAATCAAATTCGAACTCTTTTGAAATCAAATTCTAACTTTTCTAAAATCAAATTCGAACTCTTCTGAAATGAAATTCGAACTCTTCTGAAATTAAATTTGAACTCTTCTAGAATCAAATTTCGACTCTTCTGAAATCAAATTCGAACTCTTCTGAAATCAAATTCGAACTCTTTTGAAATCAAATTCTAACTTTTCTGAAATCAAATTCGAACTCTTCTGAAATCAAATTCGAACTCTTCTGAAATGAAATTCGAACTCTTCTGAAATGAAATTTGAACTCTTCTAGAATCAAATTTCGACTCTTCTGAAATCAAATTCGAACTCTTTTGAAATCAAATTTTAACTTTTCTGAAATCAAATTCGAACTCTTCTGAAATGAAATTCGAACTTTTCTGAAATTAAATTTGAACTCTTCTAGAATCAAATTTCGACTCTTCTGAAATCAAGTTCGAATTCTTCTAAAATCAAACTCGAAGTCTTCTGAAGCTCCTAACCCAAAAGCGATAAATGTTGCCCCAATTAATGATTTCTTTTTTTTTTCAGCACCGATGCCGTCATGCCCATGATTCCCCTGGGACTAAAAGAAACCAAAGAGATCGATTTTCACGAACCCTTTAAAGATTTTATTCTTGAGCATTACAGCGAAGACACTTCCGAATATGAAGACGCTATTTCCGAATTTATGGAAATCAGACAAGCAGTAAGAACTCCATCACGGGACGTCTCCGGTATAGCTTTGTTGTTCCGGTATTACAATCAGTTGTATTTCGTCGAGCGAAGGTTCTTTTCCCCTGACAGATCCTTGGGCATATACTTCGAATGGTTTGATTCCCTGACTGGTAATTTTTTTGGCAGCTAAACCATTAAATTTTTTTTTAACTGTGTATAGTTTTGATGCATTCTTAGTAGCTTAAAGTGTCTAGTTAGTTTTGTTTGACGCTTTCCTCACTTTTGTGCTTTTTCAATTTCTCCACCGCTTTAGTTATATTTTTTCCTTAACAGAAAAAGGATAATAAATCTCGATTTGGCGATTTAATATTTTTTATTCTTTTTGGAAGACCTCCAGATTCTTCCTTTAAATTTTGAATCCTTATTAACTCGTCTTGAACTGAACACTAGATTTATTTTAGTTTCGTCGATATTTTACAAAGTGCAACCAAAATAAATTTGGTGTAATTCAAGTCGAGTCAATAACGATTCAAAATGAAAAAAAAGAATCTGGAGATCTTCCAAAAAGGATAAAAGAGATTAAATCGCCAAATAGATATTTATTTTCCATTTTTTCTTTAAGAATAACTAAAGAGGTGGAGCTTTGGAAGATACTAATAACTATTTAAGTTTATTAAAAAATTAAAATGTTAAATACTAAAAATATCAATTATCAGAAGAGATTCCGAGAAAGACAACGAAAGCAGCTAAGAAATAACTCGATAAAGTTAAATCCAAGACACATTGTTGATCGATTCATTTAAGGTGTGCCATCATGTCAAAGAACGGTGGCGTTTGAGAAAGCTTGCGTCCTGTTTAACATGGGAGCACTCTACACACAAATCGGGGCCAAACAAGACAGGACGTCGACGAAAGGATTGGACTCGGCCGTAGATAGTTTCCTAAGAGCAGCTGGAACCTTCCGCTACATTTACGAAAATTTCGCGAACGCTCCCTCCATGGATCTTGGAACTGACATGTTGGAAATGTTCGTCCAACTTATGCTGGTAAGTACTAGGTTCCTTTGGTCGAAAGCTACTCTAATCGAAGGCTACTCTGGTCAAAGACTACTTTGGTCGAAGACTACTCTGGTCATAGACTACTCTGGTCGAAGACTACTCTGGTCGAAAACTACTCTGGTCCAATACCAGCCTTGTCGAAGACTACTTTAGTCGAAGACTAGCTCTAGTCGAAGACTACTCTAGTCGAAGACTACTCTAGTCGAAGACTACTCTAGTCGAAGACTACTCTAGTCGAAGACTACTCTAGTCGAAGACTACTCTAGTCGAAGACTACTCTAGTCGAAGACTACTCTAGTCGAAGACTACTCTAGTCGAAGACTACTCTAGTCGAAGACTACTTTGGTTGAAGAATACTCGCTTCGAAGACTGCTCGGTTCGAAGACTACTCGGTTCGAAGACTACCCTGTTCGAAGGCTACTCTTGTCGAAGAAGATTCGAACTATAAATTTGATTATTGACTCCATTTGGCAAAAACTTGTTATCATCATAAACATGAAACTTTTTTTTCAATATTTATTGCGTCAATAATTTGGCCGCATAGCATACGGAATCCTTGTTATGTTTCCGAATCAGGAATTCACATTCGGGCACTCATTTCGCTAAAAGGTCAAAAAAATTCATACGTGTACGGTCACTTACTGAATTCTGTCAGTCAGTTATTGAATTATGTGAGTCAAATACTGAATTCTCTTAATCAGTTACTTAGTTCTATGAGTCAATTACTGAAATCTGTCAGTCAGTTACCAGAATTCTAAATGTGGAATCTAATCTCAATTCCATGCGTGTATGGTTTGCTGTAACAGAAATCAAAATTCTGAACCTGATAATAAAAACGAAACTTTTATTTTTGTAGGGACAAGCTCGGGAATGTTTGTTGGAAAAGTTGGTGATTCAATCGCAGGAGAATCGCTCGGTTGACATCTGCTTGGACTTAGCGCAGGAAGCATCATACTTATCAGAATGCTATTGCCACGCCCATCAACTCATGTCAAATAACACAGTCCATCATTACATCCCCTACAGCTGGACCTCTTTGGTGCTCGTCAAAAAGGAATACTACGCGGGGATAGCTCACTATTACTTCGCTAAAGGCATACTCCTCTCGGAATACTCCAAGAGTGGAAGCAAAAACGTCAATGAGGATTCAACCGCTAAAAACGAATGTACTATTGATATTCCAGACGATGAGGTCAATCGAAAAAACTTGGGTGAGTTGTCTTCCCCCAAACACCAGGAAATATTAAAACGTCAATTCCAGCTAAGGGGCACCTAAGGGAAGCTTTAGTCCTCTTGGAAGAAGGTCAAAGGTTACATCGGATGTGCAGGGAGTTAAAAGGAAAACTCGCCATGGCCGCCGTCCTCAGAAACGCACACAAATCAGCACTGGAGTTCTACACGAAAGGGGACAACGACGATGATTTTGCGGATGTGTTTGACCCCCCACAAGTACCCAGTGAGTTCCAAAAATTAAATCAAGATCGAGAATTTTTTCAGATAACGGGGGTCAAAGTCCGAGAATATTTTTGGTCTTTGGGTTGAACTCATGCATGGAGTTTGGTGATGCAGATAAAATTACTTATATTTGGGAGATTGTTTAGTTTTTAGAACCGTGGCAACTTCGTTGGTTTTTAGAACCGTGATCAGTTCGATGGTTTTTAGAACTGCAACCACTTCTTGGGTTTTTAGAACCATGACGATTTCATGGGTCTTTGGAATCATGACAACTTCGTTAGTTTTTAAAATCGTATCGACTTCTTTGGTTGTTAGAACCGTGAGCAGTTTATGGACTTTTAGAACCGTGACCCACTTCGTGGGATTTTGAAAGCGTGACGACTTCATTAGTTTTTAAAACCGTAACCATTTCGTGGGTTTTTAGAACCGTGACCACTTCATAGGTTTTTAGAACCGTAACCACTTCGATGGTCTTTAGAACTGTGACAACTTCTTGGAAGTTTAGAACCGTGACGATTTTGAGGGTTTTTATAACCGTGACCACTTCGTGGGTTTTTAGAACCGTGAACATTTCGATGGTTGTTAGAACTGTGACCACTTCTTGGAAGTTTAAAA
Source organism: Dastarcus helophoroides (assembly GCA_028583605.1). NCBI lineage: Eukaryota > Metazoa > Arthropoda > Insecta > Coleoptera > Bothrideridae > Dastarcus > Dastarcus helophoroides. Next base: position 13,854,107 of record CM053337.1, on the reverse strand, counting down.
CCGTGACGATTTCAAGTGTTTTTAGAACCGTGACCATTTTGATGGGTTTTTTAGAACTGTGACCACTTCTTGGGTTTTTAGAATCATGACGATTTTCAAGGTTTTTGGAACCATGACAATTTTGTTGGTTTTTAAAGTCATATCGACTTTGTTGGTTGTTAGAATCGTGACCATTTCGTGGGTTTTTAGAACCTTGACCACTTTATAGGTTTTTAGAACCGTGAAGACTTCGGTGGTTTTTAGAACCGTAACCAGTTCGATGGTTTTTAGAACCGTGACCAGTTTGTGGGTTTTTAGAACCGTGACCACTTCGTGTATTTTTAGAAGCGTGACCACTTCGTGGATTTATAAAGCCGTGACCCCTTCGTGAGTTTCTAAAACTGTGACCACTTTGTGGGATCTTAGAACCGTGACCACTTCGTGGGTTTTTAGCACAGTGACGACTTCGTTGGTTTCTATAACTAAGACGACTTCGCGATGAAGATTTTTTGGTGTTTAGAACTGTGACGACGTTGATGGTTTTTAGAATTGTGATCACCTCGTTGGTTTTTAAAATCGTATCAACTTCGTTGGTTTCTAGAACTGTGACCACTTCGTGGGATCTTAGAACCGTGACCACTTTGTGGGTTTTTAGCACCGTGATGACTTCGTTGGTTTTTATAACTATGACGACTTCGCGATGAAGATTGGAAGATTTTTGGTTTTTAGAACTATGACGACTTCGGTGGTTTTTAGAATTGTGATCACTTCGTTGGTTTTTAAAATTATATCAACTTCGTTGGTTGTTAGAAACGTGACCACTTTGATGATTTTTAGAATCGTGACCACTTCGATGATTTTTATAATCGTGACCACTTCGTGGGTTTTTAGAACCGTGACTACTTCGTGGAATTTTAGAACCGTGACCATTTCGTAGGATTTTAGAATCGTGACCACTTCGTGGATTTTGAGAACCGTGACCACTTTGTTGGTTTTTATAATCATAACGATTTCTTGATGAAGATTGGGAGATTTTTTAATTTTTAGACCCGAAACGACTTCGTTGGTTTTTAGAACGGTGACCACTTCGATGGTTTTTAAAACTGCAACCTCTTCTTGAGTTTTTAGATTCATGACGATTCCGTGACAACTTCGTTGGTTTTTAAAATCGTATTGTTGGTTGTTAGAACCGTGACCACTTTGTGCTATTTTAGAAGCGTGACGACTTCGTTAGTTTTTAGAACCGTGACCATTTCGCAGGTTTTTAGAACCGTAAACACTTCATAGGTTTTTAGAACCGTGAAGACTTCGTTGGTTTTTAGAACTGTGACCATTTCGATGGTTTTGAGAACTATGACCACTTTTTGGAAGTTTAGAACCGTGACGATTTCAAGGGTTTTCAAAACCGTGACGACTTCGTTGGTTTTTATAACTGTGACGATTTCGCAACGAAGATTGGAAGATGATGACTTTTGTTAGAACTGCGACCACTTCTTGCGTTTTTAGAACCATGACGATTTCAAGGGTTTTTGGAACCATGACAACTTTGTTGGTTTTTAAAGTCGTATCGACTTTGTTGGTTGTTAGAACTGTGACCACTTTCTAGATTTTTAGAACCGTGACTACTTTGTAAGATTTTAAAAGCGCGACGAATTTGTTAGTTTTTAGAACCGTGACCAGTTCGTGGGTTTTTAGAACCATGACTACTTTATAGGTTTTTAGAACCGTGACCACTTCGCGCTATTTTAGAAGTGTGACGACTTCGTTAGTTTTTAGAACCGTGACCATTTCGTAGGTTTTAGAACCGTAAACACTTCATAGGTTTTTAGAACCGTGAAGACTTCGTTGGTTTTTAGAACTGTGACCATTTCAATGGTTTTGAGAACTGTGATCACTTTTTGGAAGTTTAGAACCGTGACGATTTCAAGGGTTTTTGGAACCATGACAACTTTGTTGGTTTTTAAAGTCGTATCGACTTTGTTTCAATGGTTTTGAGAACTGTGATCACTTTTTGGAAGTTTAGAACCGTGACGATTTCAACGGTTTTTGGAACCATGACAACTTTGTTGGTTTTTAAAGTCGTATCGACTTTGTTGGTTGTTAGAACCATGACCACTTTCTAGATTTTTAGAACCGTGACTACTTCGTAAGATTTTAAAAGCGCGACGACTTTCTTAGTTTTTAGAACCGTAACCAGTTCGTGGGTTTTTAGAACCATGACCACTTCATAAGTTTTTAGAACCGTGACCACTTCGCGCTATTTTAGAAGCGTGACGACTTCGTTAATTTTTAGAGCCGTGACCATTTTGTAGGATTTTAGAACCGTAAACACTTCATAGGTTTTTAGAACCCTGAAGACTTCATTGGTTTTTAGAACTGTGACCATTTCGATGGTTTTGAGAACTGTGATCACTTTTTGGAAGTTTAGAACGGTGACGGTTTCAAGGGATTTTAGAACTGTGATTACTTCTTGGGTTTTTAGAACCATGGCGATTTCAAGGGTTTTTGGAACCATGACAACTTTGTTGGTTTTTAAAGTCGTATCGACTTTGTTGGTTACTAGAATCGTGACCACTTTCTAGATTTTTAAAACCGTGACTACTTCGTAAGATTTTAAAAGCGCGACGACTTCGTTAGTTTTTAGAACCGCGACTATTTTTTAGGTTTTTAGAACCGTAAACACTTCATAGGTTTTTAGAACCGTGAAGACTTCATTGATTTTTAGAACTGTGACCATTTCGATGGTTTTGAGAACTGTAATCACTTTTTGGAAGATTAGAACCGTGACCATTTTGATGATTTTTTTTAGAACTGCGACCATTTCTTGCGTTTTTAGAACCATGACAATTTCAAGGGTTTTTGGAACCATGACAATTTCAAGGGTTTTTGGAACCATAACAACTTTGTTGGTTTTTAAAGTCGTATCGACTTTGTTGGTTGTTAGAACCGTGACCACTTTCTAGATTTTTAGAACCGTGACTCTTTCGTAAGATTTTAAAAGCGCAACGACTTTGTTAGGTTTTAGAACCGAGACCGTTTCGTGGGTTTTTAGAACCACGACTTCATAGTTTTTTAGAACCGTAAAGACTTCGTTGGTTTTTAGAACCGTGACCAGTTCGATGGTTTTTAGAACTGTCACCAGTTCTTGGGAGTTCACAACCGTAACAATTTTGTGGGTTTTTAGAACCGTGACCACTTCGATGGTTTTTAGAACTGTGACCACTTCTTGGGAGTTTAGAACCGTGACGATATCAAGGGTTTTTAGAACCGTGACCACTTCGATGGTTTTTAGAACTGTGCCCACTTCGTGGGTCTTTAGAATTGTGACCACTTCGTGGGTTTTTAGAACCGCGACATTTCATTGGTTTTTAGAACCGTAACCACTTCATAGATTTTAGAACCGTGGACGACTTCGTTGATTTTTAGAATCGTGACCACTTCATAGATTTTAGAACCGTAAAGGCTTTCGTTGGTTTTTAGAATCGTGACCACTTCGATGGTTTTTAGAACTGAGATCACTTGAGAATTTAGAATCGTGATGATTTCGTGAGTGTTTAGAACCGTAACCACTTTGTTGGTTTTTAGAACCGTGACCACTTCCTAGATTTTTAGAACCGTGACTACTTCGTAAGATTTTAAAAGCGCAACGACTTTGTTAGGTTTTAGAACCGAGACCGTTTCGTGGGTTTTTAGAACCACGACTTCATAGTTTTTTAGAACCGTAAAGACTTCGTTGGTTTTTAGAACCGTGACCAGTTCGATGGTTTTTAGAACTGTCACCAGTTCTTGGGAGTTCACAGCCGTAACAATTTTGTGGGTTTTTAGAACCGTGACCACTTCGATGGTTTTTAGAACTGTGACCACTTCTTGGGAGTTTATAACCGTGACGATATCAAGGGTTTTTAGAACCGTGACCACTTCGATGGTTTTTAGAACTGTGCCCACTTCGTAGGTTTTTAGAATTGTGACCACTTCGTGGGTTTTTAGAACCGTGACAATTTCATTGGTTTTTAGAACCGTAACCACTTCATAGATTTTAGAACTGTGGACGACTTCGTTGGTTTTTAGAACCGTGACCACTTCATAGATTTTAGAACCGTAAAGGCTTCGTTGGTTTTTAGAATCGTGACCACTTCGATGGTTTTTAGAACTGAGACCACTTGAGAATTTAGAATCGTGATGATTTCGTGAGTGTCTAGAACCGTAACCACTTTGTTGGTTTTTAGAACCGTGATCCACTTCATAGATTTTAGAACCGTAAAGGCTTCGTTGGTTTTTAGAATCGTGACCACTTCGATGGTTTTTAGAACTAGGACCACTTCTTGGGAGTTTAGAATCGTGATGATTTCGTGAGTGTTTAGAACCGTAACCACTTTGTTGGTTTTATAGAACCGTGATCACTTTGTGGGATTTTAAAACCCTGACCACTTCGAGGATTTTTAAAACCGTGACGACTTCATTGGTTTTTATAACTATGATGATTTCGCAACGAAGATTGGAAGATTCTTGCGTTTTTTAGACCCGTGACAACTTCGTAGGTTTTTAGACCACTTTAATGGTTTTTGGAACTGTGATCACTTCTTGGGTTCTTAGAATTTTGACGACTTCGTGGATTTTTGAAACCGTGAAAACTTCGTTGGTTTTTAAAATCGTATCAACTTTATTGGTTATTAGAACCGTGACCACTTTCTAGGTTTTTAGAACCGTGACCACTTCGTAAGATTTTAAAAGCGCGACGACTTTGTTAGTTTTAAGAACCGAGACCATTTCGTGGGTTTTTAGAACCATGACCACTTCATAGGTTTTTAGAATCGTGAAGACTTCGTTGGTTTTTAGAACCGTGACCACTTTATGGGTTTCTATAACTGTAACCACTTCGTGGGTTTTTAGAACCGTGACGACTTCGTTACTTTTTAGAATCGTGACCATTTGATGGGTTTTTAGAAACGTGACCACATCACAGCACCAATAGCTTGATATGGGTATAATCCAAAGACCAAGAATTCATCTGGATCTTTGTTCATGCTGCGTGCGTTTGACTGTCGTTCCAAGTGTTGCTCTGTCGCAGGTTCGACGAAATTTCAATTGAATTTGACCCCACCCGATTTCTCCCAGTATCGCGTGAATGATTTGTTCAAAGCCCTGGGACCACTGGCGTTCTTCTCAGCGAAACGATACTGGAGTGCCCCCAGATTAATCCAATTGCATAGAAGTCAACCGTTCGAAGGTTTTGGGTTTTCTGTCAAAGAGGATAATCCTGTTATAATAGCTATGGTTGAGTCAAATTCGTTAGCGGAGGTGAGTATATTGTGCACTTAATTTGTCATATTTAAATCGATTTTTGAAATTACCAACCAACAAGATAACCAAAAACTTGCATCAAAATTTAAACTATTTTGTGTTGTTGTATTTGAGTTGTACTTGGAAATAGCTAGTGGCTCTTTCTTCTCTTCTTTTTCTTTGTCTTTGCTTCATTTTCTTCTCTCTTTCTTCTCTTCATTCTCTTCGTTTTCTCTTTTTCTCTTCTTTTTGTGTAGTATTCAATTTTTAGGGTTAAACAACTAGTAATTCTTTTTATTTTTCTGTTATAAGTTTGGTGGAGTAAGAGAGGGCGATATCATTGTTGCTGTAGGCGATAAAGACGTAAAATGGTCATCTCAGAGCGAAGTGGTTCATCTTATAAAAAACGTCAAAAACACTTTATCCTTGAAGGTTGTCAGCCCCATGGAAAAAGAACATAATAAGGTAAGCACACACCCCAGTTTTAAAAGAGTTAAACATTTCAGACAAGTTGGTCAAAAAAGTTAAACTTTTAATCAAGTCGAACTTTTCCAAAAAAAAAAGACAAAACTTTTAGAAAACGTAACCTTGAAAGAATGTGGGAATTTTGAAAATTAAAATTTTAGAAATGTCGACATTTTCTTAGAAAATTTAATTTTTATCCTAGAATTTTGAGGTAAAAGTCGAGACAATAGTCAGACTGACGGAAGATAAAAGTTGAGATTTTTATTTTTCTCTAGAAGAGCGGCCATAAATTTCTGTATTGAATTAGAAACTGTGGCTTTCTGTCATCTGATGTTTGCTTGCACAGAATTGAAACAAATGATCGTTTACGTGCAAAGAACTATTTCAAATGATCTTTGACAGCATTATTTGAATTTAGGCTCTCTAGGATGGTAAGCAAATCCGGCTAATATGGTGGGTGTAACAGTACAGATTTTCCTTATCCAAGGTTGATCTGTTTTTCGCCTTTTATCAATTCTGCCTCTTCTTTTTAGTGTAATAAGTGATCAATACAGTTTTTAATTAACCGCAGAATTGTTTGAAAGAAACCTAAAAAATCCTAATAACTTTAGAACTTCAAAAATCTTCCTGTTTTCAGGCATGTAAATTAGGCAAGGCGTCAGCACAGCACAATTCGTTGAGGGGTTCGAGTGAAATGTCTAGTCCCACGGGATCGATGGGTCATCAGAGCAGTAGCAGTAAACGAATAGGTTGGAATCTTTTTAAAAAGTATACCCATCCCCGAGATGGAAAATACTTTTACGATAACATAATTTTACGATAATGTAATGTTAAAGAAATATTTACTTAAGTCATTGTAACTGTTATATAAATTATTCTATTTTTAATATTTAATTTTATATAATTGTGTGTGTTGCAGTTATATAAACAACAATGTACAACGAATATAATAAATTACGTTATGTAACTTCGGTGGTTTGTTTCCAACATCTTTTTGACTGAAATAGAAGGATCAATAACTGATCGTGTTTCCTGTTCTTCTAAGACTTGGAAGATCACTTAGAATCTAATTGTTAGAATCTAAAGTCATCAAAGAAGGATATTGTTAGAAACTTTATGTAATTTTTTGAATTTGGCGCGTTAAAGCAAAGTAGGAGTATCCAACAATCAGTTGTTCATGCGAGGTTCTTCCGTATCGACTACGTGTACGAAGAGCTAGATGTCGTAAAACTATTCAAACTCTTCATGCGTAACTCTGTTCTATTAATAGATCAGATTTTTTTAAGAGAATCTAACAATATCATTTAAAGTTGTGCCTGTAAAACCAAATTTCAATGAATTTCACTGTTTTTTGGCAAGTTTTTCAATTTTTGTTCGAGGCTAATTGTATTAAAATAATAATGTAGGTGGTGACTCCTCCTATAATCTGAAATAAATAAATAAATTAGTACTTTTACTAGGTGATGCAGATAAATAATCTTAAAATTTATCTAAAGTAATGAGAATTTTTAACAACAAAAACCAGAAAATCTACCACTTACGGAGAACAGTAAGGTATAATTAACAGGAAAGAATCCAGCAGCATTAAAATTCATATCAGCATTTGCTATTTGAAGTGAAAACATCTCAATTTCATCCTTCATGTCATAGTCATTGGTGTCAATTTTGTGAATTAAAATCCCTGATCGTGCACCCTGCAAAAAATAAGAAACAAATCATAGAGATTTTGCAAAACAGCGAAAACTTTGTCATATAAATCGGCTGAAGGATTATTTTTGAAAAATAGAAGAAACAAATCGTTAAAAAAAGTTCTAGTTATGACAGCAGTAAGTGGGGTCGTGTAACATATCAGCTAATATTACTTAGAAAATACCAACAAGCGTAATTAATTTTCAAAATTCAAGAGCAAACATTTTTTTGGATGGTCAGCAATTCTGGCCGGATACTCACCTCTTCTACTGTCGTATGACACATGTAACAGACGTAAAACGTATCCGCTATGTAAGTAGATGACAAGAGCAAAGAGTTAATAAGCTTCTTCCAACTGACCGCCGGTGACTGCAATTCGTTGCAAAAAAAGTACAATCCTAAAACAATGTTGACGAAGCTGACGCCAAACATGATCAATAGGGGAACACCAACGAAATTGTTCACGCTGTCAATGACTTTAACCAACTCGTGATGCAGCAAACATAACTGATTTAGTAAATCCAAGGGGGTTCCCCGGAACCCATCGCTGTGTTTAATCAAACTGATTTCATTTTGTCTAAATTTGATTAACAGGAATAAACCTTTGTTGATCAGTTTGAATCGATGCTTAATTGAGGCGATCAGCCCAGTCACCAAATGACATAAAGCAGAATTCATGATTATGGGAAAGTAGAAAATGGCGACGAACATGATCGTGTTCCCTATATCCATTGAAGCATCAAGTGTTTCTCCTGTTAGCATTTGCCCTAAGACAGCTATTATTATCAAAACGGATCGCACCAGCAACTGAACGTAGAAGTTCTGTCTGAATTTGGTATAATTCACAGGGAGACCATTCTTGTGTAAAATACCATCGATTGTTAGCATATCTTTAAAAAGTGGTATCAAGATCTTCCTTTGGATGATGCTATTACTCCAAACGACTAAGATGAATATGGAAGAAACTATAATTTTTATTAGATTGGTGGTTTTCAAGATGTAAGCGTCCTTGCTGAAATTTGCGTAATACACGACGGCGACCGTCAGGGGTAGATACGTGGCCACCGCTAAAAAATTTCCAGCATACGACAACTTTGGACAAGTAGATTTCATTGTTTAAATCGCTGACGGGCGTAAGACCCATTAATTGGGACGTCGATAGTAGTGGCTTAAATGATTTGTAGAAATTTTTCTCCATGGCGAAATTGTCATAAACGTTCACTTCATACAAATGACCTAACGCTTTCTAAAATATGGATTAGTTTATCTAATATTTATAATACATTTACTAAATTATATACCTCAATTAGGGTAATTATTTTGTTTTTGTGTTTATTCAATTGTCAATTAGATTAATGAAACGATATACTATGTGAACAATGTGTCAAAGAATCCATGTTAACATCAGTCATCACTATTTTAATACATCAAGGATCGAAAATTTTTTTAAATCTCAAGATTAATAACTCGGTTCATTATTTAACCCAAAGAAGAACAGGAAACACGATCAGTTATTGATCCTTCTATTTCAGTCAAAAAGATGTTGGAAACAAACCACCGAAGTCACATAACGTAATTTATTATATTCGTTGTACATTGTTGTTTATATAACTGCAACACACATAATTATATAAAATTAAATATTAAAAATAGAACAATTTATATAACATTTACAATGACTTAAGTAAATATTTCTTTAACATTACATTATCGTAAAATTATGTTATCGTAAAAGTATTTTCCATCTCGGGGATGGGTATACTTTTTAAAAAGATTCCAACCTATTCGTTTACTGCTACTGCTCTGATGACCCATCGACCCCGTGGGACTAGACATTTCACTCGAACCCCTCAACGAATTGTGCTGTGCTGACGCCTTGCCTAATTTACATGCCTGAAAACAGGAAGATTTTTGAAGTTCTAAAGTTATTAGGATTTTTTAGGTTTCTTTCAAACAATTCTGCGGTTAATTAAAAACTGTATTGATCACTTATTACACTAAAAAGAAGAGGCAGAATTGATAAAAGGCAAAGAACAGATCAACCTTGGATAAGGAAAGTCTGTACTGTTACACCCACCATATTAGCCGGATTTGCTTACCATCCTAGAGAGCCTAAATTCAAATAATGCTGTCAAAGATCATTTGAAATAGTTCTTTGCACGTAAACGATCATTTGTTTCAATTCTGTGCAAGCAAACATCAGATGACAGAAAGCTACAGTTTTTAATTCAATACAGAAATTTATGGCCGCTCTTCTAGAGAAAAATAAAAATCTTAACTTTTATCTTCCGTCGTCTGACTATTGTCTCGACTTTTGCCTCAAAATTCTAGGATAAAAATTAAATTTTCTAAGAAAATGTCGACATTTCTAAAATTTTAATTTTCAAAATTCCCATTCTTTCAAAGTTACGTTTTCTAAAAGTTTTGTTTTTTTTTTGGAAAAGTTCGACTTGATTAAAAGTTTAACTTTTTTGACCAACTTGTCTGAAATGTTTAACTCTTTTAAAACTGGGGTGTGTGCTTACCTTATTATGTTCTTTTTCCATGGGGCTGACAACCTTCAAGGATAAAGTGTTTTTGACGTTTTTTATAAGATGAACCACTTCGCTCTGAGATGACCATTTTACGTCTTTATCGCCTACAGCAACAATGATATCGCCCTCTCTTACTCTACCAAACTTATAACAGAAAAATCAAAAGAATTACTAGTTGTTTAACCCTAAAAATTGAATACTACACAAAAAGAAGAGAAAAAGAGAAAACGAAGAGAATGAAGAGAAGAAAGAGAGAAGAAAATGAAGCAAAGACAAAGAAAAAGAAGAGAAGAAAGAGCCACTAGCTATTTCCAAGTACAACTCAAATACAACAACACAAAATAGTTCAAATTTTGACGCGAGTTTTTGGTTATCCTTGTTGGTTGGTAATTTCAAAAATCGATTTAAATATGACAAATTAAGTGCACAATATACTCACCTCCGCTAACGAATTTGACTCGACCATAGCTATTATAACAGGATTATCCTCTTTGACAGAAAACCCAAAACCTTCGAACGGTTGACTTCTATGCAATTGGATGAATCTGGGGGCACTCCAGTATCGTTTCGCTGAGAAGAACGCCAGTGGTCCCAGGGGTTTGAACAAATCATTCACGCGATACTGGGAGAAATAGGGTGGGGTCAAATTCAATTGAAATTTCGTCGAATCTGCCACAGAACAACACTTGGAACGACACTCAAACGCACGCAGCATGAACAAAGATCCAGATAAATTCTTGATCTTTGGATTACACCCATATCAAGCTCTTGGTGCTGTGATGTGGTCACGTTTCTAAAAACCCATCAAATGGTCACGATTCTAAAAAGTAACGAAGTCGTCACGGTTCTAAAAACCCACGAAGTGGTTACGGTTATAAAAACCCACAAAGTTGTCACGGTTTTAAAAACCAACAAAGTCTTCACGATTCTAAAAACCTATGAAGTGGTCATGGTTCTAAAAACCCACGAAATGTTCTCGGTTCTTAAAACTAACAAAGTCGTTGCGCTTTTAAAATCTTACAAAGTGGTTACGGTTCTAAAAACCTAGAAAGTAGTCACGGTTCTAATAACCAATAAAGTTGATACGATTTTAAAAACCAACGAAGTTTTCACGGTTTCAAAAATCCACGAAGTCGTCAAAATTCTAAGAACCCAAGAAGTGATCACAGTTCCAAAAACCATTAAAGTAGTCTAAAAACCTACGAAGTTGTCACGGGTTTAAGAAACGCAAGAATCTTCGTTGCGAAATCATCATGGTTATAAAAACCAACGAAGTCGTCACGGTTTTAAAAACCCTCGAAGTGGTCACGGTTTTAAAATCCCACGAAGTGGTCACGGTTCTAAAAAACAACAAAATGGTCATGGTTCTAAACACTCACGAAATCATCACGATTCTAAACTCTTAAGAAGGGGTCTCAGTTCTAAAAACCATCTAAGTGGTCACGGTTCTAAAAACCAACGAAGCCTTTACGGTTCTAAAATCTATGAAGTGGTTACGGTTCTAAAAATCAATGAAATTGTCACGGTTCTAAAAACCCACAAAGTGGTCACAATTCTATACACCCACGAAGTGGTCACGGTTCTAAAAACCAACGAAGTACTAAAAACCATCGAAGAGTTCACGGTTCTACAAACCAACAAAGTCTTTAAGCTTCTAAAAACCCAAGAAGTGGGCACAGTTCTAAAGACCACTAAATTAGTCACCTTGAAATCGTCACCGTTCTAAACTCCCAAGAAGTGGTCACAGTTCTAAAAACCATCGAAGTGGTCACGGTTCTAAAAACCCACGAACTGGTCACGGTTCTAAAAACCCACAAAATTGTCACGGTTCTAAACTACCAAGAACTAGTGACAGTTCTAAAAACCATCGAAGTATTCACGGTTCTAAAAACCTATGTAGTATTTACGGTTCTAAAAACCATCGAACTGGTCACGGTTCTAAAAACCAACAAAGACTTTACGGTTCTAAACATCTATGAAGTGGTCATGGTTCCAAAAACCCACGAAATGCTCTCGGTTCTAAAAACTAACAAAGTCATCGCGCTTTTAAAATCTTACGAAGGGGTCACGGTTCTAAAAACCTAGAAAGTGGTCACGGTTCTAACAACCAACAAAGTCGATACGACTTTAAAAACCAACGAAGTTGTCATGGTTCCAAGAACCCTTGAAATCGTCATGGCTCTAAAAACCCAAGAAGTTATCACAGTTCTAAAAAAAACATCAAAATGGTCACGGTTCTAAAAGCCCTTGAAATCGTCACGGTTCTAAACTTCCAAAAAGTGGTCACAGTTCTCAAAATCATCGAAATGGTCATAGTTCTAAAAACCAACGAAGTCTTCACGGTTCTAAAAACCAACGAAGTACTAAAAACCATCGAAGAGTTCACGGTTCTAAAAACCAACAAAGTCTTCAAGCTTCTAAAAACCCAAGAAGTGGGCACAGTTCTAAAAACCATTAAATTAGATACGGTTTTAAAAACCCTTGAAATCCTCACGGTTCTTAACTCCCAAGAAGTGGTCACAGTTCTAAAAACCATCGAAGTGGTCACGGTTCTAAGAACCCACGAACTGGTCACGGTTCTAAAAACCCACAAAATTGTCACGGTTCTAAACTCCCAAGAACTGGTGACAGTTCTAAAAACCATCGAACTGGTCACGGTTCTAAAAACTAACAAAGACTTTACGGTTCTAAACACCTATGAAGTGGTCATGGTTCCAAAAACCCACGAAATGCTCTCGGTTCTAAAAACTAACAAAGTCGTCGCGCTTTTAAAATCTTGCGAAGTGGTCACGGTTCTAAAAACCTAGAAAGTGGTCACGGTTCTAACAACCAACAAAGTCGATACGACTTTAAAAACCAACAAAGTTGTCATGGTTCCAAAAACCCTTCAAATCGTCATGGCTCTAAAAACCCAAGAAGTGGCCACAGTCCTAAAAAAAAACATCAAAATGGTCACGATTCTAAAAGCCCTTGAAATAGTCACGGTTCTAAACTTCCAAAAAGTGGTCACAGTTCTCAAAACCATCGAAATGGTCACAGTTCTAAACGAAGTCTTCGCAGTTCTAAAAACCTATAAAGTGTTTAAGGTTCTAAAAATCTACGAAATGGTCACGGTTCTAAAAACTAACAAAGTCGTCACGCTTCTAAAATGGCACGAAGTGGTCACGGTTCTAACAACCAACAATACGATTTTAAAAACCAACGAAGTTGTCACGGAATCGTCATGATTCTAAAAACTCGAGAATTGGTTGCAGTTTTAAAAACCATCGAAGTGGTTACCGTTCTAAAAATCCACGAACTGGTCACGATTCTAAAATCCCACGAAATGGTCACAGTTCTAAAATTCCACGAAGTAGTCACGGTTCTGAAAATTCACGAAGTGGTCACGGTTATAAAAATCTACGAATGGTCACGATTCTAAAAAGTAACGAAGTCGTCACGGTTCTAAAAACCCACGAAGTGGTTACGGTTACAAAAATCCACAAAGTTGTTACGGTTCCAATAACCAATTGAGATTTCGTGAAAAAAAGTGAATTACTTTTTGTGAGAAAAAAAAAATCTAAATTTACTGAAACGGCAAATATCAAAGTTCCAAATAAAAGCTGAAATTTCCAGAAAAAAGCCGAATTTTGAGAAAACGAGATTTAGAAAAAATTGAGAAAAAGGAAGAGATTTCGAAAAAATTGAAAATAAAAGGAAGAGATTTCAAAAAATATGAATTTATCAAAAGTTCTCAATAAAAGGTAAAATTTTATTTAAAAAAAATCGTAGAATTTCGACAATAGATTTAATCCCAGGATAATTTAAAAATCTGAAATTTTTAGACAATTTTTATTTTTTTGAAATATAGTAAAATTTCAAAACAAGAAATTGCAAAAATTAACTGGAAGCTTAGAAAAAATTGTCGTTCTCTAAAAAAAGTCTAAGTTTTTCAGTGAAGAGGAAAAAAGTCTAATTTTAGGAAGAATTTTATGGAAAAAGTCTAGAACAACTCGAAATTTCGATAAAAAATTGCAATTTTCCCGAGAAAGCTAAATTTCCAGAATAAATTTGCAATTTCGAGAACAAGACGAATTAAAAATAAACTCCAAATTTTCAGATAAAATCGAATTTTGAGAAAATTCGTGAAATGCTTTCGATTGAAAACTCCAAGAAGTGTCTAGAGAAGTGTTAAACTTTAAAAAAAGGTCGAAATTTCCCAGAAAAAGTCGAATTTTGAGATAAAGGAAGAGATTTCGAAAAAAATTGGCAAAACTGAAGAGATAAAAAAAAATGAATTTGTCTAATTGGGAAAAAGGGAGAAATTTTAATAAAAATGAATTTATCGAAAGTTCTAAAAAAAGACAAAATTTTAGAAAAAAACGTCGAATTTTGACAATAGATTGAAACCCAAAACAAATTTAAAATCTGAAATTTGTAGAAAATTTTGAATTTTTTGAAAACTTGCAAAATTCGAAAAGAGAAATTGTAAGAATAAATTGGAAACTTAAAAAAAATTGTTGAAATTAAAAAAAGTCGGCAGGATGAAACCCAAAGCAAATTTAAAACCTGGAATTTGTAGAAAATTTTGAATTATTTGAAAAATTGCAAGATTCGAAAAGAGAAATTGTAAGAATAAACTGGAAGCTTAGAAAAAATTGTTGAAATTTAAAAAAGTCCAAGTTTTTCAGAGAAGAAGGAAAAAGTCAAATTTTAGGAAAAATTTCCAGGAGAAAGTCAAAATATTGAAAAAAGCTTTAAAATTCGACAAAAAATTTTCAATTTTCCAGAGAAGGTTACATTTTAAGAATCAATTTGATATTTCAAAAACAAGACGATTTTAAAATATACAAATTTTCAGATACATTCGAATTTCGAGACAATTCATAGAATAATTTCGAAGAAAAGTCCAAGAAAATGTCGAGAAAAGTGTTTTAACTTAAAAAAAGTTCAACATTTCTCAGAAAAACCCAAATTTTGAGAAAAAGGAAGAGATTTCGAATACAATTGGGGAAAATGAAGTGAATTAAAAAAAAATGAATTTGTCCAAAGTTCTCAAATGAGGACAAAATTTTAGAAAAAAAACGTCGAATTTCGACAATAGATTGAAACCTCAAACAAATTTAAAACCTGAAATTTGCAGAAAATTTTGAATTTTTTGAAAAATTGTAAAATTCGAAAAGAAAAATTGTAAGAATAAACTGGAAGCTTAGAAAAAATTGTTGAAGTTTAAAAAAGTCCAAGTTCTTCAGAGAAGAAGAAAAAAGTCAAACTTTAAGAAAAATCTCCAGGAAAAAGTCAAAATATTGAGGAAAGCTTTAAAATTCGACGAAAAATTTTTAATTTTCCAGAGAAAGTTACATTTTAAGAATCAATTTGAAATTTCAAAAACAAGACTATTTTAAAATATCCAAATTTTCAGATAAATTCGAATTTCGAGACAATTTATAAAATAATTTCGAAAGAAAAGTCCAAGAAAATATCGAGAAAAGTGTTTTAACTTAAAAAAAAAGGTCAACATTTCTCGGAAACAGCCAAATTTTGAGAAAAAGGAAGAGATTTCGAATACAGTTGGGGAAAATGAAGTGAATTAAAAAAAAATGAATTTGTCGAAAGTTCTCAAATGAGGACAAAATTTCAGAAAAAAACGTCGAATTTCGACAATAGATTGTAACCCAAAACAAATTTAAAACCTGAAATTTGCAGAAAATTTCGAATTTTTTAAAAAATTGTAAAATTCGAAAAGAAAAATTGTAAGAATAAACTGGAAGCTTAGAAAAAATTGTTGAAATTTAAAAAAGTCCAAGTTCTTCAGAGAAGAAGAAAAAAGTCAAACTTTAAGAAAAATCTCCAGGAAAAAGTCAAAATATTGAGGAAAGCTTTAAAATTCGACGAAAAATTTTTAATTTTCCAGAGAAAGTTACATTTTAAGAATCAATTTGAAATTTCAAAAACAAGACGATTTTAAAATATCCAAATTTTCAGATAAATTCGAATTTCGAGACAATTCATAGAATAATTTCGAAAGAAAAGTCCAAGAAAATGTCGAGAAAAGTGTTTTAACTTAAAAAAAAGGTCAACATTTCTCGGAAAAAGCCAAATTTTGAGAAAAAGGAAGAGATTTCGAATCAATTGGGGAAAATAAAGTGATTTAAAAAAAATGAATTTTTTCAAAGTTCTCAAATGAGGACAAAATTTCAAAAAAAACGTCGAATTTCGACAATAGATTGAAACCTAAAACAAATTTAAAACCTGAAATTTGCAGAAAATTTTGAATTTTTTGAAAAATTGCAAGATTCGAAAAGAGAAATTATAAGAATAAACTGAAAGCTTAGAAAAAATTGTTGAAATTTAAAAAAGTCCAAGTTTTTCAGAGAAGAAGGAAAAAGTCAAATTTTAGGAAAAATCTCCAGAAAAAAGTCAAATTATTCTCAAAATTTAAATTGAAAATCCTCGAATATTTGAATTGAATTCGGATCTTTCGAAATTCATACTGTTACCTCAAAAATTCGAGGTTTTTTTTAACTTTAAGCTTCCTCCCGGCGTTTCCATCATTTTTTCTGACTACAATTTTCTTTCAGACAAAAATTAACAGAACGTCAAGAAGAATTTAAAATCGATTAGTTTGTTATTAGCAGTGAATGAGTTTAAATTGAAATATTGGTAAATTTCAAAATTTTTAATTGATTATCAATATTTATCGAGAAAATCTTTGAACTTAAACTTGAATTTAGATCGAAATATTAAAAAAAAAACCGAAACTCTGACCAAAAAAAATCGAAATTTATTGAAGCAAATTTAAACTTAAGAATTCCAAAAAAAAATGGAAGTTTCGTGAATAAGATTGAAATTTCAAGGAAACTTTAGAACTTTAGATTGGGAAATCGATTTCAACTAAATTAAATCTCGTCTTTGGCATACCCAATTCGAATCGTCCGGCAATTATGCACTCAGAAATTCATGGGCTTCGATTTTTAAGTAGAGTGCTATCTGTCGGTCTATAAAAGAAACTCTGTAGTAGCTCCAAGAACCTTCTGTCGCTCAAGTTCATATACTGGAATGTTTTGGCGACCGCACTAGACCAAATAAAGTGGAAACCGGTCTTCGATTCTCAACTCAGAAGCTGCTACGTATTCCAGCTGATATATCGATGCACCGTAGTAGTTTTGTGGGAAGAAATTTCATTTCAATTTAAAATTATCATCTGGAGATATTATATAAGCGAATGCAAGGGGTGATTAATCCGAAATTGTGCAACACAAAGTGTAAACAAATCGCCTTAAAAATGAGTCCTTCATCGCGTTATCGTTTAAAGATTAGATATGATATAAAGCGTAAGATTATTTTGTAAATCTGTATAGATGTAGTTCAGTTAGGCAGTTGGTCACCATGTTGGTCTTAGCCTTAATTTGTATCAGCTCTCTATTTATTGCGAATGCACAGGTGAGTACATTTATTCTATTTTTCAATTAATAATAATAATGACACTTTGAACGTGAGTCTGAATCATTTATGAATTAGGAAAGAGGATTACTCACTCAAACAGCAAACAATGAAGTAATATTGGCTAAATAAAGCATCTACACGTTTAGTTCAGTCTATATAAAATAAAAAAATTGTAATAAAATCGTAATAAAATAAAATAAAATGAAACAAAGCGAAATAAAATGAAATAAAATAAAGTGAAATGTAGGTTTAAACATGGTTTTCAACCATGACTCAATGCAATGACGAATTTCCAATATTATCAGGGTGTGTCGCCTATAAATAATCAGGAAGGTATACTAACTTCTCTAGATTTTGGAATTATCCTCAAACATTGAAAACTTGAAACCTTGAAACATTGAAAAACAAATCTTGTCCCCTGAACCCAAGAAAGATTAAAAAAAAAACAACAAAGGTTGCTCCAACTCGTTTCGACAGCCCAGAAATAGTATCTCTCTGAAGATGATAAGCTTGGCTGTGAAACGCGTTAGAACAAACTTTGTTGTGTTTTTTAATCTTTCTTGGTTTCAGGGGACAAAACATGTCATTCAATTTTTTGAAAATAACCAAGGACCAGTCCGTTCCATCGAAATAGAAATTCTGAAAAGTGCATTGTGGTTTAATTGTGAAAAATATTTAATCCCTCCCACGTACAATGTATTTCCTATTAACCCCACTCTTCGGAAGAGAAAATGAAATTAATTCAGTCTAGAGAAATTTTTGTCCTTTGACTAAACTTTTAAATTGTAGTTTTTAGTTTCTCTTAATCAAAGAAACATATACGTTGCATTTGTTACTTCGTCTCACCAAAAAATTGGGGCTTCCCCCAACCTCGCAAGGACGAAATAATGAAGACTTCTAAGAGTCACACATGCAGATGAATATTTATTAGTTGATGCCTTAGAATTAATATAATTAGTTCTTCTGGTGTCCTGGATAGCAATCCTGTTTGTCCCTCGATTGATTTCGAAGGATAATCTTATTCATTTGGTGCCACTGAAGCAGTTTTGTCTTTACTAAAGCAATCCTGTTTGTTCCTGCATTGATTTCAAAATATAATTTTATTCATTTGGTGCCACTGAAGCAGTTTTGGTGCTACTGTGGTGATACTGAAGTAGTTTTGGTGATACTGAAGCAGCTTTGGTGTTACTAAACAGTAAACGTATTTGTTCTTCTATTGCTTCTTAATATTTAAATTTCTGAACATTTCTAAAGAAGTAACCTTAGTGTCTCTTCTTATTTCTAGAACAATAACGTTATTGATACTTCTGTGGCTTTGACGATCCAATTTTATTAATCCCTTTGTTCTGAAAAGTTCACTGTAATTAAATTGTCAAAAATATTTAGTCGCTCCCACGTGCCTCTACTTTTTTAATGTATTTCGTATTAAACCCCACTTTTTGGATGAGAAAATGAAATTAATTCAGTCTTGAACAACTTGTTTTCCTTGACTATACTTTTAAATGGTAGTTTTTACTTCCTGTTTATCAAAGAATACGTTGCATTTGATATTTTGCTTTAATAGAGAATTGAGCTTTCCCCCAACCTCGCAAGGATAAAATAATGAAGAATTCTAAGAGTTACAGAAGCAGACGAATATTTAGGCTCTGTTGATACCAAAGAATTAATATAATTAGTTCTTCTGATCCCATTGATAGCAATCCTATTTGTACGTCTATTGATTTCGAAAGAGAATATTCATTTGGTGCCACTGAAGCAATTTTTGGTACTATTGGAGAAGTTTTGGTGCTACTGAAGCAGTTAAGATGCTACCAAAGCAGTTTTGGTGCTATTGAAACAGTAAACGTATTTGTACGTCTGCTGCTTTTTGATATTTAAATTTCTGAACATTTCTAAAGAAGTAACCTTAGTGTCTCTTCTTATTTCTAGAACAATAACGTTATTGATACTTCTGTGGCTTTGACGATCCAATTTTATTAATCCCTTTGTTCTGAAAAGTTCACTGTAATTAAATTGTCAAAAATATTTAATCGCTCCCACGTGCATCTATTTTTTTTAATGTATTTCGTATTAAACCCCACTCTTTGGATGAGAAAATGAAATTAATTCAGTCTAGAGCAACTTGTTTTCCTTGACTATACTTTTAAATGGTAGTTTTTACTTCCTGTTTATCAAAGAATACGTTGCATTTGATATTTTGTTTCAATAGAAAATTGAGCTTTCCCCCAAGCTCGCAAGGATAAAATAATGAAGAATTCTAAGAGTCGCAGAAGCAGACGAATATTTAGGCTCTGTTGATACCAAAGAATTAATATAATTAGTTCTTCTGATCCCATTGATAGCAATCCTATTTGGACGTCTATTTATTTCGAAAGAGAATATTCATTTGGTGCCACTGAAGCAATTTTTGGTACTATTGGAGAAGTTTTGGTGCTACTGAAGCAGTTAAGATGCCACCAAAGCAGTTTTGGTGCTATTGAAACAGTAAACGTATTTGTACGTCTGCTGCTTTTTGATATTTAAATTTCTGAACATTTCTAAAGAAGTAACCTTAGCGTCTCTTCTTATTTCTAGAACAATAACGTTATTGATACTTCTGTGGCTTTGACGATCCAATTTTATTAATCCCTTTGTTCTGAAAAGTTCACTGTAATTAAATTGTCAAAAATATTTAATCGCTCCCACGTGCATCTACTTTTTTTAATGTATTTCGTATTAAACCCCACTCTTTGGATGAGAAAATGAAATTAATTCAGTCTAGAGCAACTTGTTTTCCTTGACTATACTTTTAAATGGTAGTTTTTACTTCCTGTTTATCAAAGAATACGTTGCATTTGATATTTTGTTTCAATAGAAAATTGAGCTTTCCCCCAAGCTCGCAAGGATAAAATAATGAAGAATTCTAAGAGTCACAGAAGCAGACGAATATTTAGGCTCTGTTGATACCAAAGAATTAATATAATTAGTTCTTCTGCTCCCATTGATAGCAATCCTATTTGTACGTCTATTGATTTCGAAAGAGAATATTCATTTGGTGCCACTGAAGCAATTTTTGGTACTATTGGAGAAGTTTTGGTGCTACTGAAGCAGTTAAGATGCTACCAAAGCAGTTTTGGTGCTATTGAAACAGTAAACGTATTTGTACGTCTGCTGCTTTTTGATATTTAAATTTGTAAAGATTTCTGAAGAAGTAACCTTAGTGTCTCTTCTTATTTCTAGAACAATAACGTTATTGATACTTCTGTGGCTTTGACGATCCAATTTTATTAATCCCTTTGTTCTGAAAAGTTCACTGTAATTAAATTGTCAAAAATATTTAATCGCTCCCACGTGCATCTATTTTTTTTAATGTATTTCGTATTAAACCCCACTCTTTGGATGAGAAAATGAAATTAATTCAGTCTAGAGCAACTTGTTTTCCTTGACTATACTTTTAAATGGTAGTTTTTACTTCCTGTTTATCAAAGAATACGTTGCATTTGATATTTTGCTTCAATAGAAAATTGAGCTTTCCCCCAACCTCGCAAGGATAAAATAATGAAGAATTCTAAGAGTCACAGAAGCAGACGAATATTTAGGCTCTGTTGATACCAAAGAATTAATATAATTAGTTCTTCTGCTCCCATTGATAGCAATCCTATTTGTACGTCTATTGATTTCGAAAGAGAATATTCATTTGGTGCCACTGAAGCAATTTTTGGTACTATTGGAGAAGTTTTGGTGCTACTGAAGCAGTTAAGATGCTACCAAAGCAGTTTTGGTGCTATTGAAACAGTAAACGTATTTGTACGTCTGCTGCTTTTTGATATTTAAATTTGTAAAGATTTCTGAAGAAGTAACCTTAGTGTCTCTTCTTATTTCTAGAACAATAACGTTATTGATACTTCTGTGGCTTTGACGATCCAATTTTATTAATCCCTTTGTTCTGAAAAGTTCACTGTAATTAAATTGTCAAAAATATTTAATCGCTCCCACGTGCATCTATTTTTTTTAATGTATTTCGTATTAAACCCCACTCTTTGGATGAGAAAATGAAATTAATTCAGTCTAGAGCAACTTGTTTTCCTTGACTATACTTTTAAATGGTAGTTTTTACTTCCTGTTTATCAAAGAATACGTCGCATTTGATATTTTGCTTCAATAGAGAATTGAGCTTTCCCCCAACCTCGCAAGGATTAAATAATGAAGAATTCTAAGAGTCGCAGAAGCAGACGAATATTTAGGCTCTGTTGATATTAAAGAATTAATATAATTAGTTCTTCTGCTCCCATTGATAGCAATCCTATTTGTACGTCTATTGATTTCGAAAGAGAATATTCATTTGGTGCCACTGAGGCAATTTTTGGTACTATTGGAGAAGTTTTGGTGCTACTGAAGCAGTTAAGATGCCACCAAAGCAGTTTTGGTGCTATTGAAACAGTAAACGTATTTGTACGTCTGCTGCTTTTTGATATTTAAATTTCTGAACATTTCTAAAGAAGTAACCTTAGTGTCTCTTCTTATTTCTAGAACAATAACGTTATTGATACTTCTGTGGCTTTGACGATCCAATTTTATTAATCCCTTTGTTCTGAAAAGTTCACTGTAATTAAATTGTCAAAAATATTTAATCGCTCCCACGTGCATCTATTTTTTTTAATGTATTTCGTATTAAACCCCACTCTTTGGATGAGAAAATGAAATTAATTCAGTCTAGAGCAACTTGTTTTCCTTGACTATACTTTTAAATGGTAGTTTTTACTTCCTGTTTATCAAAGAATACGTCGCATTTGATATTTTGCTTCAATAGAAAATTGAGCTTTCCCCCAACCTCGCAAGGATAAAATAATGAAGAATTCTAAGAGTCACAGAAGCAGACGAATATTTAGGCTCTGTTGATACCAAAGAATTAATATAATTAGTTCTTCTGCTCCCATTGATAGCAATCCTATTTGTACGTCTATTGATTTCGAAAGAGAATATTCATTTGGTGCCACTGAAGCAATTTTTGGTACTATTGGAGAAGTTTTGGTGCTACTGAAGCAGTTAAGATGCTACCAAAGCAGTTTTGGTGCTACTGAAACAGTAAACGTATTTGTACGTCTGCTGCTTTTTGATATTTAAATTTCTGAACATTTCTAAAGAAGTAACCTTAGTGTCTCTTCTTATTTCTAGAACAATAACGTTATTGATACTTCTGTGGCTTTGACGATCCAATTTTATTAATCCCTTTGTTCTGAAAAGTTCACTGTAATTAAATTGTCAAAAATATTTAATCGCTCCCACGTGCTTCTATTTTTTTAATGTATTTCGTATTAAACCCCACTCTTTGGATGAGAAAATGAAATTAATTCAGTCTAGAGCAACTTGTTTTCCTTGACTATACTTTTAAATGGTAGAATCATATTAGCTTCTTTGTTACTTCTCACGAATTCAATTTAATAATTACTCTGGTCAGTACCAAAGTAAATACAGTAGTCTGTAAATCTCATTCATTCCTCTGTTAATTCTGAAGAAGTTGTGAAGTTACTGAAGCAGCTTATTTGTGTTTGAACTGCTCCTGGATTATTAATTTTATCAGTGAATCTTCTGAATTACTGTAGCAGTAATTTACCTTATTGGTATTTCACAGAGACTAGTATTTCAGCTGCTCCTGAATTATTAACTTTGTTAGTTAACTTCTCGAGAGGATTCAGCCGCTTCTGGATTATTCATTTTGTCAATGAATCTGCTTTTCAGAAACCACATCACTTCTATTGCTTTTAAAAGCGTTGGTGTTTGCTTTATTTTTTAGTTCCGACTGATTAGCTCCTTATTGAGGATTCTGCTGCTTCCGGTTTGTTCAATTTGTCAGTGAATCTAATTTTCAGAAACCACATCAACAATCTTCTGTTGCTTTTCAAAACGTCGACTTTTTTTGTTTTATTATTTGGCTTTGAGTTGTTAGCTCGTACGCCCCAAATTGTATAAATATTAACACTTTGAAACGAACACAAATACCCAAGCCGGACGTGGGAATCGAACCCACGACTCTGATGGCAAGTAGTCGGCGCTCAATCGACCAAACCACCGGTCGGATTCTTTCGAAGACGTTAATCTTCTGGAGTTACTGAATCAGTAATCTATCGTATTGGTTTTTGAGCTGCTCTTGGATTATTAATTTTGTTAGATAATCTTCTGGAGTTACTAAAGCAGTTATCTTATTGTAAATTCTGGGGCTTCGTTATTGAGAATTCCACCGCTTCTACATTATTAATTTTGTCAGAGAATTCGCTTTTCAGAAACAACATCAACAATCTTCTGTTGCTTTTGAAGACGTTGGCTTTTTTTGGTTTTATTTGGCTTTGTTATGTTAGCTCGTACGCCACAAATTGTATAAGTGTTAACACTTTGAGACGAACACACGAATTTTATCAGTTAATCTTCTGGAGTCACCGAAGAAGTTTCATTGAGGATTCTGGTGCTTTCTTATTGAGAATTTTACAGCTTAATAATGGAGGATTATGCCACTACTAAATTATGCATTTTGTCAATGAATTTGCTATTCAGAAAGAACATCAACAATCTTCTGTTGCCTTTGAAGACGTTGGCTTTTTTTGGTTTTATTATTTGGCTTTGAGTTGTTAGCTCGTACGCCACAAATTGTATAAATATTAACAGTTTGAGATGCCACAAGTTAGTGAAACATTTTCTAGATTAAAGTAATGATTTGTATATTAATCTGCAATTTCTTTCAGATAACCTTCTACAATGCTATGGTAATTGAGCATTTTCCTAACAGCAAATTAGAAACGAATATAAATTACCTCAGAGACGTTATTGATGAAGAAAAGGTAAAACAAATGTCGAACCCATTGGAAATAACCCTTACATTGACTTTTATTTTAGAAGCAAAAGGGTACTTTACCTAACCTAGTGGTATTTCCAGAATATGCTCTGTTTGGATTAAATAGTAATCCATCTGACGTTGCTCAAGTGGTCCCTTACGATAAGAAAAATTTTACAGGGGTAGGAAGTCATCCAATCGAGTTTTATTGATAAGCAGAAGTAGCATTGAATTCCTCTGTTAACATTTAAATCTGTAGTAAACAAGGATCACTTTATTATATAAAAAAAATAGCACAGGCTTCGATCTGTGCTGTAATTTAAATGGCTCTACTTGAATCACCAAAAAAATTTAAAGTAATGTTCCTCCTTTGCTATTTAAACAATGATTGGATATTCAAACTATGATTGGGGTCAATCAAGAAATTCTAACTAAAAAAAAAATGTAACAAGGTAACTTTTGGAAGAATTCGACGAAACAGTCAAACAAAATGATGGCAAAGAATAACTTTCTTTCTTGGCAGCTTGTTGAGGGATTATTAAACCTAACAAGTATTTTAATTGTTTAATTAAATAATCAATCTCATGCAAACCACTTTATATCTCTAAATAGTAAAATGAGGACCAATAAGGAGTATTTTAATTATTTAATTAAATAATCAATCTCATGAAAACCACTTTATATCTCTAAATAGTAAAATGAGGACCAATTCGTTTAAAAAATGAGACCCAATACGAAACGTCGCTAAATTTAATTGGTTGCAGGTTGTGAAAGAATTGTCCGATATAGCTGCAGAACGTGGACTCTACTTAATTGTTAATTTGATAGAAAAAGATAACGCCAGCGCAAAATATTACAATACAGATTTGGTTTTCAACAAAGTTGGGGACATAGCTACAAGGTGAGTACTTGGTAAACCCAAAATCACCCGAAAAAAAGAGGTACAACTTTGTCAAAAACGTGTAGCTTCATAGATGCTGAAAATAACAGAAAAAAAAATATTTCCTGCTACAGAGAGAGAGAGAGAGAGAGAGAGAGAGAGAGAGAGAGAGAGAGAGAGAGAGAGAGAGAGAGAGAGAAGAGAGAGAGAGAGAGAGAGAGAGAGAGAGAGAGAGAGAAGAGAAAATACATCTCTAAACTATATTCTGTATATTTTCTTTGCGAAGTATTAGTATTTACATAACAGAAAAAAAAATTCCTGCTACAGAGAGAGTAGAGAAAAAACCTCTATATTCTCTGTATTTTCTTTGCGAATTATTAGTATTTCTATTCACGTTTTATTGGCTTTTTCTTCGCCAGTTACTCCTTTCACAATTCTAAATTTTCAATAACCATCTGTTAAGGATTGGTAATCTGTTATAGATTGCCTCAAGCAGCGATTGCGTTGGATCTTGGTTTGTCAACCAAGATCCAACGCAATCGCTGCTTGAGACAAACTGTGACTCAACACTGAAAAGACAAACCAAGATTCAACTCAATCGTTGCTTGGGGAAATCTATAACAGATTGCCAATCCTTAACAGAAGGTTACTGAAAATTTAGAATTGTGAACTGGCGAGAAAAAAACCAACAAAACATAAATAGAAATCTTCTAATCTAGTTGATATTTGTAAACATTTTTTAGTTAGAAATTGGCATTTTTCAGGAATTTACCAATGGTTTCCGATTGTTTTCTGATGCAGCAGAAAGAGAAGAGAAAATATATCTCTAATTTAGTTGATATTTGTAAAAGCATTTTAGCTATAAATGGACTTTTTTCAAAAATTTATCGATAGGTCTTTATTTGCTTAAACAATTTATTCTCTACGAAAAAATTTTAACCAATTATGTTTCAACAGATACCGAAAAATCAACCTAAACCGAAAACATGACCAAGGTCTTACCCCAGGTACTGACGTCGTTACCTTTAGAACTGATTTCGGAACATTCGGCTTGATTACCGGTGACGATATTTTATATGACTACCCAGCTAACGCCATCCTTGCAAATTCAGATGTAACCACGATAATTTTCCCAAATGCGTGGAAATCTAAGGCTCCGTTTTATACGTGTAAGTTTCATTTACCAAAACGAGTGGTTTTGCTAAAATAAATCAGTATTTTTGCAAAAATAATTCAGTATTTTTGCAAAAATAATTCAGTATTTTTGCAAAAATAATTCACTATTTTTGCAAAAATAATTCACTATTTTTGCAAAAACGATTCAGTATTCTTGCAAAAGTAATTCGGTATTCTTGCAAAAATAATTCGGTATTTTTGCAAAAAAAATAGTGCAACGGTCTCTCAACGCCAAGAGTTTTACTGTGACTTTGAAAGACGACCCAAGGTCACGTGACTACAAGGTCACGTGACTACAAGGTCACGTGACTACAAGGTCACGTGACTACAAGGTCACGTGACTACAAGGTCACGTGACTACAAGGTCACGTGACTACAAGGTCACGTGACTACAAGGTCACGTGACTACAAGGTCACGTGACTACAAGGTCACGTGACTACAAGGTCACGTGACTACAAGGTCACGTGACTACAAGGTCACGTGACTACAAGGTCACGTGACTACAAGGTCACGTGACTACAAGGTCACGTGACTACAAGGTCACGTGACTACAAGGTCACGTGACTACAAGGTCACGTGACTACAAGGTCACGTGACTACAAGGTCACGTGACTACAAGGTCACGTGACTACAAGGTCACGTGACTACAAGGTCACGTGACTACAAGGTCACGTGACTACAAGGTCACGTGACTACAAGGTCACGTGACTACAAGGTCACGTGACTACAAGGTCACGTGACTACAAGGTCACGTGACTACAAGGACAAAATCCTTAATTTGTCTATAGACAAAATCCTCAATTTGTCTATAGACAAAATCCTCGATTTGTCTATAGACAAAATCCTCGATTTGTCTATAGACAAAATCCTCGATTTGTCTATAGACAAAATCCTCGATTTGTCTATAGACAAAATCCTCGATTTGTCTACACAAAATCCTTGATTTGTCTACACAAAATCCTCGATTTGTCTATAGAAAAAACCTTGATTTGTCTATAGACAAAATCCTCGATTTATCTATAGACAAAATCCTCGATTTGTCTATAGACAGTCTGTAGACGAAATCGAGTGATAGATTTCGTCTACAAATGTGTACTAGCCTTAATGAAGTGAAAATTTTAGCCTTAGACTAATTAGTTGAATATTCCAGCGTTAGGTATCCAAGCTGGATACGCTGTCGCCAAAGGAATCACTTTACTCTCCGCCGGATTGAATAGCCCAATGAGGGGTTTTGGAGGCACGTGACTACAAGGTCACGTGACTACAAGGTCACGTGACTACAAGGTCACGTGACTACAAGGTCACGTGACTACAAGGTCACGTGACTACAAGGTCACGTGACTACAAGGTCACGTGACTACAAGGTCACGTGACTACAAGGTCACGTGACTACAAGGTCACGTGACTACAAGGTCACGTGACTACAAGGTCACGTGACTACAAGGTCACGTGACTACAAGGTCACGTGACTACAAGGTCACGTGACTACAAGGTCACGTGACTACAAGGTCACGTGACTACAAGGTCACGTGACTACAAGGTCACGTGACTACAAGGTCACGTGACTACAAGGTCACGTGACTACAAGGTCACGTGACTACAAGGTCACGTGACTACAAGGTCACGTGACTACAAGGTCACGTGACTACAAGGTCACGTGACTACAAGGTCACGTGACTACAAGGTCACGTGACTACAAGGTCACGTGACTACAAGGTCACGTGACTACAAGGTCACGTGACTACAAGGTCACGTGACTACAAGGTCACGTGACTACAAGGTCACGTGACTACAAGGTCACGTGACTACAAGGTCACGTGACTACAAGGTCACGTGACTACAAGGTCACGTGACTACAAGGTCACGTGACTACAAGGTCACGTGACTACAAGGTCACGTGACTACAAGGTCACGTGACTACAAGGTCACGTGACTACAAGGTCACGTGACTACAAGGTCACGTGACTACAAGGTCACGTGACTACAAGGTCACGTGACTACAAGGTCACGTGACTACAAGGTCACGTGACTACAAGGTCACGTGACTACAAGGTCACGTGACTACAAGGTCACGTGACTACAAGGTCACGTGACTACAAGGTCACGTGACTACAAGGTCACGTGACTACAAGGTCACGTGACTACAAGGTCACGTGACTACAAGGTCACGTGACTACAAGGTCACGTGACTACAAGGTCACGTGACTACAAGGTCACGTGACTACAAGGTCACGTGACTACAAGGTCACGTGACTACAAGGTCACGTGACTACAAGGTCACGTGACTACAAGGTCACGTGACTACAAGGTCACGTGACTACAAGGTCACGTGACTACAAGGTCACGTGACTACAAGGTCACGTGACTACAAGGTCACGTGACTACAAGGTCACGTGACTACAAGGTCACGTGACTACAAGGTCACGTGACTACAAGGTCACGTGACTACAAGGTCACGTGACTACAAGGTCACGTGACTACAAGGTCACGTGACTACAAGGTCACGTGACTACAAGGTCACGTGACTACAAGGTCACGTGACTACAAGGTCACGTGACTACAAGGTCACGTGACTACAAGGTCACGTGACTACAAGGTCACGTGACTACAAGGTCACGTGACTACAAGGTCACGTGACTACAAGGTCACGTGACTACAAGGTCACGTGACTACAAGGTCACGTGACTACAAGGTCACGTGACTACAAGGTCACGTGACTACAAGGTCACGTGACTACAAGGCCACGTGATTTCAAAGGGTTATGTGATTGAGGTCAGTGAATCAACGCCCTTATCGTTTAAAATAACGTAAATTAGGTTACGTAAACCTAAGATTCCATGAGTTACCGAGGTCACGTGCGTCAAGATCATGTAAGTTAAAGGTCACATACAATCAAGATCACGTTAGGCTGCAACGTAAGTTCAAGCCTACGTGAACTCAAGGCCACGTAATCTCAGTCACATTATTTCAGAGTCACGTGAGTTCAATCAAGGTTACTAAATTTTAAAGTCACGTGAGTTTAAGGTCACATGGTCTCAAAGACACGTGACTACAAGGTCACGTGACTACAAGGTCACGTGACTACAAGGTCACGTGACTACAAGGTCACGTGACTACAAGGTCACGTGACTACAAGGTCACGTGACTACAAGGTCACGTGACTACAAGGTCACGTGTCTTCAGAATCACGTACCTTGAGAATCACGTGAGTTCCAGGTTACATGAGCTCAAGATTATGTGAGTTCGAGCTCACGTGCTTCAAGATCATGTAAGTTCAAAGTCACATACGATCAAGATCACGTTAGGTCAGGCAACGTGAGTTCAAGGCCACGTGAACTCAACGCCTCGTGAGTTTAAAATTACGTAAATTTAAGGTTACGTGAACTCAAGATTACGTGAGCCCAAGATAACGTGAGCTTAAGATTACGTGAGTTCGAGCTTAAGTGCCTCAAGATCATGTAAGTTCAACGTCACATACAGTCAAGATCACGTTAGCTTAGGCAACTTGAGGTCAAGACAGCGTGAGCTCAAGACTGCGTAGCATCGAGTCCCGTAGGTTCAAGGCCACGCTATTTCAGAATCACGTGAGTTCAAGGTCACGTAAATTTATGGTCATCTGAATTTAAGGCCACATACGATCAAGATCACGTTAGGTTAAGCTAGGTAGGTTCAAGACCACGTGAGCTCAAGGCCACGTAATCTCAGAGTCACCTTGTTTTAAAGTCACGTAAGTTCAAGGTCACGTAAATTTAAGGTTACGTGAGTTTAAGATCACATGGTCTCAGAGTCACCTGAGTACAATACCACGTATCTTCAGAATCACGTACCTTCAGAATCACGTGAGTTACAGGTTACGTGAGTTCAAGGTCACGTAAATTTAAGTTTACGTGAACTTAACGCCTGGTGAGTTTAATATCACGTAAATTTAAGATTACAAGAGCTCAAGATTACGTGAGTTCGAGCTCACGTTCGTCAAGATCATGTAAGTTTAAAGTCACATACGGTCAAGGTCACCTTAGGTTGGCAACGTGTGCTCAAGACTACGTGAGCTCAAGGCCACGTAATCTCAAAGTCCCGTGAGTTTAAGGCTACGTAGCATCGAGTACCGTAGGTTCAGGACCACACTGTTTCAGAATCACGATGAGTTCAAGGTCACGTAAATTTATGGTCACTTAACCTTAGAGTCACGTGAGTTTAAGGTCACATGGTCCTAGAGTCACGTGAGTATAAGGCCACGTGTCTTCAGAATCACGTAAGTTCAAGGTGACGTGAGTTCAAGGTGACGTGAGTTCAAGGTGACGTGAGTTCAAGGTCATATGAATTTGAGGTCACGTGAACTCAACGCCTTATGAGTTTAAAATCACGTAAATTTAAGATAACGTGAACTCAAGATCATATGAGTTTGAGGTCACGTACGTCAAGGTCATGTAAATTAAAGGTCACATACGATCAAGATTACGTTAGGTTAAGAAACGTAAGCTCAAGGCCACGTGAGCTCAAGGCCACGTAATCTCAGAGAAACGTTGTTTCAGAGTCACGTGAGCTCAAGGTCACGTAAATTTGAGGTCACGTGAATTTAAGGTCACATGGTCTCAGAGTCACGTGAGTACAAGGCCATGTGTCTTCAGAATCACGTACCTTTAGAATTACGTGAGTTCCAGGTTACGTGAATTCAAGGTCACGTAAATTTAAGTTCTCGTGAACTCAATGCCTCGTGAGTTTAATATCACGTCAATTTAAGGTTACATAAGCTCAAGATTACGTGAGCTCGAGCTCACGTGCGTCGAGATCATGTAAGTTCAAAGTCACATACGGTCAAGATCACGTTAGGTTAGGCAACGTGCGCTCTAGACCTCGTGAGCCCAAGGCCACTTAATGTCAAAGTCCCGTGAGTTTAAGGCTACGTAGCATCGAGTCACGTAGGTTCAAGGCCACACTGTTTCAGAATCACGATGAGTTCAAGGTCAAGTAAATTTACGGTCACATGGCCTTAGAGTCACATGAGTTTAAGGTCACATGGTCCCAGAGTACAAGGCCACGTGTCTTCAAAATTACGTAAGTTCAAGGTGACGTGAGTTCAAGGTCATGTGAATTTGAAGGTACGCGAACTTAACGCCTTATGAGCTTAAAATTACGTAAATTTAAGTTTACGTGAACTCAAGATTACATGAGTTCGAGGTCACGTGCGTCAAGGTCATGTAAGTTAAAGGTCACATACGATCAAGATCACGTTAGGTTAAGCAACGTAAGCTCAAGGCCACGTGAGCTCAAGGCCACGTAATCTCAAAGTCCCGTGAGTTTAAGGCTACGTAGCATCGAGTGCCGTAGGTTCAAGACCACACTGTTTCAGAATCAGGATGAGTTCAAGGTCACGTAAATTTAAGGTCAGATGGCCTTAGAGTTACGTGAATTTAAGGTCACATGGTCCCAGAGTCATGTGAGTACAAAGCCACGTGTCTTCAGAATCACGTAAGTTCAAGGTGACGTGAATTCAAGGTCATGTAAATTTGAGATCATGTGAACTCAACGCCTTATGAGTTTAAAATCACGTAAATTTAAGGTTACGTGAACTGAAGATTACATGAGTTCGAGGTCACGTGCGTCAAGGTCATGTAAGTTAAAGGTCACATACGATGAGTTCAAGGTCACGTAAATTTAAGGTCACATGGCCTTAAAGTCACATAGGTTTAGGGTCACATGGTCCCAGAGTCACGTAAGTACAAGGCCACGTGTCTTCAGAATCACATAAGGTCAAGGTGACGTGAGTTCAAGGTCATATCAATTTAAGATTACGTGAATTCAACTCATTATGAGTTTAAAATCACATAAATTTAAGGTTACGTGAACTGAAGATTACATGAGTTCGAGGTCACGTGCGTCAAAGTCATGTAAGTTAAAGGTCACATACGATCAAGATCACGTTAGGTTAAGCAACGTAAGTTCAAGACCACGTGGGCTTAAGGCCACGTAATCTCAGAGTCACGTTGTTTCAGAGTCACGAGAGTTCAAGGTCACGTAAATTTAAGCTCACATGAGCTGAACGTCTCATGGGTTTAAAATTACGTAAGCTCAAGACTACGTGAGCTCAAGATTACGTGAGTTCGAGGTCACATGCGCCAAGGTGATGTAAATTCAAGGACATGTAGGATTCAAGGTCACATACGGTCAAGATTACGTTAGTTTAAGATCACGTTAGGACAAGGACACCTGAACTCAAGGTCACCTGAACTCAAAATCACCTGAACTCAAGGTCACCTGAACTCAAGGTCACCTGAACTCAAAGTCACCTTAAGTCAAGGTCACTTGAGTTCAGAATCACGTTAGCAAAAGATCGCGTGTGTTCAAAGCCACGTTAACTCGAAGTCATGAAGTTCAAGGTCGCGTTAACTCAAGGTTACTTGAGTTCAAGATACTACTGATCATAAGGTCACGCGATTTCAATATTACTTATCATCTTAAGGTCATGTGAGCTCATGTGAGATCAAAATTAGTGAGTGAGATCAAAATTAGTGAGCTCAAGGCCACAGGGGATCAAAGTTAGTGAGCTCAAGGTAATTTTAACGCTCATATCACCCAAATGAAAAGTGTCGTAGCTCAATTTCCTTTTCAGATTCCAATTCTACGTTGAACTGTATAAAAATGCAGTAAATCCACTTTCGAAAAACCAAAATTTTTGCATATTTAAATGAAAAGTGAAAGTTTTTTCATATTTTTTAAAAATTTAAAAACTGATATTTCCCAAACAAAGCCTTAGCTTTATTTCCCATTCAGATTTGGATTCTACTTGTCAAAATCTGCATAATAGGGCGGTTTTAAATCCTATTGGATGACATTATTATCATTGGAAAATTTCGTAAAAATTTGGAAATTTCGAAACTTTAAATGCTCATATCTCCAAAACGAAAAATCGCAAAAACTATATAAAAATCTATATAATCTATATAAAAATCTAATAAGCCTAGTTTTAAAAAATCTCAATTTTTGTAGGTTTTAAAAGAAGAGAAGGGAGACTTTTTGGACATTTTTCAAAATTTTGAATGCGCATAGCTCTCGAACGAAGAGTTGTAGCTCAATTCTCTTTTCGGGTTCGGATTCGACGCTGCATTGCATAAAAATGCAGTCAATCCACTTCCGACATTGGATGACCTTATTATTATCATTGAAAAATGTCGTAAAAATTTGAATATTTCGAAACTTTAAACGCTCATACCTCCAAAACGAAAAATCGCAGTTTAACTTTGTTTTCAGATTTGGATTCTACGTCTCAAAAACTATATAAAAATCTATATAATCTATATAAAAATCTAATAAGCCTAGTTTTAAAAAATCTTAATGTTTGTAGGTTTTGAAAGAAGAGAAGGGGGACTTTTTGGATATTTTTCAAAACTTTGAATGGGCATAGTTCTCGAACGAAGAGTTGTAACTCAATTCTCTTTTCAGGTTCGGATTCGACGCTGAATTGCATAAAAATGCAGTCAATCCACTTCCGAAATTGGATGACCTTATTATTATCATTGGAAAATTTCGTAAAAATTTGAA
This sequence comes from Dastarcus helophoroides, assembly GCA_028583605.1. Classification (NCBI taxonomy): domain Eukaryota; kingdom Metazoa; phylum Arthropoda; class Insecta; order Coleoptera; family Bothrideridae; genus Dastarcus; species Dastarcus helophoroides. The sequence continues at coordinate 13,820,334 of CM053337.1, read as the reverse complement.
AATTTCGAAACTTTAAACGCTCACATCTCCAAAACGAAAAATCGTAGTTTAATTTTGTTTTCAGATTCGGATTCTTCGTCTCGAAAACTACATTAAAGTCTATATAATCTGTATAAAAATCTAATAAGCCTAGTTTTAAAAAATCTCAATTTTTGTAGGTTTTGAAAGAAGAGAAGGGGGACTTTTTGGATATTTTTCAAAATTTTGAATGCGCGTAGCTCTCGAACGAAGAGTTGTAGCTCAATTCTCTTTTCAGGTTCGAATTCAGCGCTGAATTACATAAAAATGCAATCAATCCACTTCCGAAAAATCAAAACTTTTGCATGTTTTAAATGAAAAATAAACTTTTTTACATTTATCTAAAGTTTTAAAAGCTCATATCCGGCAAAGTAAAAGTATTCGCTCAATTCTGTTTTTAAATTCGAATGCTACGTTTTAAAATCTGTATGTTAGGGTGGTTTGATGACTTTTAATTTTAATCATTGGAGAATTTCGTGAACATTTCGAAATTTCGAGAAAATATGGAAATTTAGAAAATTTAAACAATTATATTTCCAAAATGCAAACTCGTAGTTCAATTTTGTTTTCAGATTCTTATTCTACGCCTCAAAAACTGTATAAAAATCCAATTAACCCACTTTTAAAAAATTGAACTTTTTGCATATTTTGAAAGAAGGGGTAACTTTTTTCAAAATTTTAAACGGATCTCCCAAACGAAATGTTGTAGCTCAATTTTCTTTTCAGATTCGAATTCTACAAATAAAAATCTGTATGACAGACTAGTTTTAAATGCTCTCTAAAGAGTTTTAATTTTTGTCATTAAAAAATTGCGTAATTTTCAAATTTTTCCTAAAAATTTGGAAATATGAACGATTATATCTCTAAAACGAAAAGTCGTAACTTAATTTGGTTCTCAAATTCGAATTCCACGTGTCGAAAATTGTTTGAAAATGCAATAAACTTAGTTTCGAATAATCGAAATTTTGTGTTGAAAGGAGGGAGTTTTTGGATATTTTTCAATACTTTGGAACGATCATAGCTCTCAAGGGAAAAATCGTGGCTCAATATTCTTTTCAAATTCAGATTCTACGTTCCGAAAACTGCGTAAAAAGCAATAAATCCACTTTCGAAAAAATTACAATTTTTGCTTATTTTGAATGAAAGGGGTACTTAGCATTTGGACATTTTTCAAAACTTTAAACGTTCAGAACTCAATTTTGTTTTTAAATTTGGATTCAACCTATTCAAATCTGTATGATAGGGTGGTTTTAATGACTTGGTTTTTGACAATAGGAAGTTTGGTGAAAATTTCTAAATTTCAAACAGTGATATCTCCCAAATGAAAGGTAGTTGTCCATTTGGACATTTTTCAAAACTTTAAATGGTCAGAACTCAATTTTGTTTTCAAATTAGGATTCAACGTCTTCAAATCTGTATGATAGGGTGGTTTTAAATTTAATGACTTGTTTTTGACAGGGAAATTTAGTGAAAATTTCTAAATTTCGAAATTTCAAACAGTGATATCTCCTAAATGAAAAGTAGTTATCCATTTGGACATTTTTCAAAACTTTAAACGTTCAGAACTCAATTTTGTTTTCAAATTTGGATTCAACGTGTTCAAATCTGCACGATACGGTGGTTTCAAATTTAATAACTTGGTTTTTGACAATAGGAAGTTTGGTGAAAATTTCTAAATTTCGAAATTTCAAACAGTGATATCTCCCAAAGGAAAAGTAGTTGCCCAATTTTGTCTTCAGATTCAGGTGGTAAAAGTGCAGGATTCATAAAATGCATTTGAGTTTAAGATATGCGTGTTATAAAAGCTATTTGATGGCTTAATTTTTGATGTTGGGAAATTTTGTAAAAATTTCGAAATTTTAAACACAATTTCAAACGAAAAGTTTGGTGGAACGGACTAGTCCTTGGCTATCTTCAAAAATTGAAATACAGAACTTGTCCTCTGAAACCGAGAAAGATTAAAGAACACAACAAACGTTGCTCTAACACGTTTCGACAGCCAAGATGTCAGATCTCTCTGAAGAAGGCAGCTTGGCTGTCGAAACGCGTTACAGCAACCTTTCTTGTGTTTTTTAATCTTTCTTGGTTTCAGGGGACAAGTTCTGTATTTCAATTGTTGAAGATAATCAAGAATTTTTAAAACGAAAAGTTGTTACTCAATTTTTTTTCAGATACGGCATAAAATGCATTTCAGTTTACAAATGAAATTTTGCAAAAAAATTGAGGTCGACATTTTCAGAAAGAGTTTCATCTTTAGAGAAAATAGAAAAGAGTTTAATTGATAATAATTGACTGATTGAATTTTAGTAAAAAATTGACAATTAGGAAAAAAAACGAAGTTTTGAGAAGTAAAATCATAATTTACATGAAAAAACCTCTCGAAATTTTAAAACAAAATTCAAGAAGACTTCAAGTTAGCAAGACTTCAAGTCAACAAGGCTTCAAGTCAACAAGACTTCAATATTGAAGTAGAAAGGTCTAAAAAAATAAATTATTTCAAAAAAAAACCAAATTTCGATCCTTCAAAATGCGAAAATTTGAAAAAAAACTTGGGTTTTCACTTGATATTTCAAAAAGATGAGATTTCTAAAAAAAGCTAAGAATTTCTAGAAGCTAACAAATTTTAGAAGCTAACAAATTTAAAGACGAAAGTTTAGGAAAAAAGCTAAACCAAAAATGTAAACTTTGAGTAAAAATAAAGCTTTAAAAAACCTTGGCATCCAAATTTCTAGTTTAACGTCGCAAAATAAAAGGATTTGAAATATGGACTCCTGGATCCGTTTAAATTAAATTTGTTTCCGTTGATTACTCAAAAGTATTTGAAATATTCGAAGATCCCTGAATCCGTTGAAATTAAATTTGTTTCCGTTGATTACAAAATAAATAAATAAATTTTTCAGGATGGTTATCAGCAAGACAAAACAAATTTGCGCCCTTTTGGTGTGCCAGAAACAGGACGAGAACACATGCGGCGGCTTTTTCAATAGTACAACCCTCATCAAGAAATTGGCGGTCTCCCACAAGAGCACCAATACGTCATCGTGCAGACCAATTTCTTTCTTCTCAAGTTTGAAAGCCATTTCAGGAATTTCCTTCTGTAACAGTAACGGTACCGTCACTTATGAATTGATTGAAACGAAGAAAGAAGTCTTAGCTTTTGGACTCTTTGGCGCAGCGTCATCGGGACATAGTTTGGCATATAGCATATACTTGTTAGTTTTGTTGATTGTTTCCAACATTATTTATTGATATTAGGGACTTTTTCAATGAAAAATGTTGAGGCCAATTTTGTACCGAAGTGGCAAAAATATTAAATAAATTCGACTACAGTTATACTTTTATGTTGCTTTGGGGTACAAGTCCGCTTTGATTTTTTTAAAATATGTTCCAGTCTCCCAAAGACAATGTCCCAGTTTCCCAAAAAAACGACCCTGTCTTCCAAAAAAAAAACGGATTTACCACTTGCGTGTTATCTAGAACAGTGGCCTTTAAAGTTAGATACGCAATAAGGAGTAGGTACTCTTGGGAGTAGGCCACATTTCAGCACAAAAGCTTTTAAATACAAAATTTTTTTAATCGTCAAAAATATTGTGGACGCGACCTGATATTATTGAATACAATTTATGATCATTTTCGTCATAATAAGGCGCTATAAATAGAAGCCCAGTAGAGGCATAACCAGGGCATCGAACCACTATTTTTTTCGTTCCCGTTTTCGGTTTTCGTTCCGGAAAAAAAATCATATCTGTTCCGTTCCGGTTTTCGTTCCGACAAAAATAACGATTTTTTCCGCTTTTCGGTTCAGTTCCGGCTGACTCATTTTTTAGTTTTTATTCAAATTGATTTTCTAACATAATTCAGGAAATGTTCTCTCTCTTTTGTTAAATATTCTGGTAACTATTTTGCTAATGCTTAAAATTTGAAGAAAATATTGCTCGATTTTTCGAGTTTGAAAATTTCACGCCGAAACTCTGGATTCTGGATTAATTTTGAGTTCAAACTTTAAAAAAACCTTGAACTTTATAAAAAAAAATAGCTGATATCCGCGCTTTCACTTAGGTAAAATATACTTTTTGAAAGTTTTGACTTTTCTGAAGAATTCGAGTTTTATTGAAAATTTTGACATATTTCGAAACTTTCGACAACAAAAACCCAATTTTTCACAAAGTCGATCTTTTCTCGTTCGACTTCAAAAATTTCGAAATTTTAACTTGATTTTGAAAAGTTTTTCAAAATTTTGATTTTTTGAATACTCCAAATTCCTCAAAATTTTACCTTATTTGGTTGGTTTTGTTTTTTTTTTATTATTTTACTTTTATAACTTTTGCTCTTGTTAATTTAATGAAAATTTCCAATTTTTTGAATATTTGGAATTGATCTCGAAGTTTGAATGTTTGACCTGATATAATATCAGAAACTTCAGACTCGATATTACATCTTTTTTTCGTAAATCTAATTTAAAATTCGATTTTTTCAAAACATTTTAAAAATTTGAATTTTTTCAAAGTTTTAACTTTTTACAAATTTCGACTCTCTCGAGTTTTTTTTAATCAACTTCTTTTCAATTTTTACTTTTTCGCAAAACTCTGACTTTCTAATAAATGATTACCTTTTGAAAAGTCTGCATTCGATTTTTATTGAAAATTATTAAACATTTTTCGATTTCTTTAAAGCATTTCGTCTTTATATTTTGAAAACTTTGAAATTCAAATGTTCTTTTTTTAGCTTCCCCTTTTTCCAAATGTTTATTTATTTTATTAAATGCAAGACTTTTTTAGTTTGGTCTTTCTGTAGGATTTTAATTTATTTTGCAAATGTTGAATTTTTTGAAATCATTTACACATAATTTCGATCTTTTCTCCGAACTGTTATATTTTTTTCAAAATTTTGATTTTTAATGTTTATTTAATAATGTTGAAAAACTGAGTTTTAAAAACTTCTCCCCTGTTTCTTAAATTTTTTGACCTTGGTCCAACTTTTGACAATTTCTCAAAGCTTTGATCTTTTTTGAAAACTGAGATTTTTTTAAATTTCAACTTTTTCTCTAGGTTTCGGTTTTTATGTATTAAACCGAACTTTTATGTGAAAAATTAGATTTTCCTTTAATTTTTGTTTTTTGAAATATTAAATATTTCTCAAAATCTCGACATTTTTAATATTTTCGAATCTGTTTCAGAATTTAGACTTTTTTGAAAATTCATCGTCAAGTCATCGTCAAATTTATCGTCAACATTTCGACCTTCAAAATTTCTGCTTTTCCTTGAAGCTGTAACTTTTTCAGAATTTAATTTTTTTGGAAAATTTCCTCATTTGTTCAAAATTTTGACTTTTTGTAAAAAATTTGACAACACAAAGTTTTTTCTTAAAAATTTCAATTTGTTCCACAATTTTAGATTTTTTATGATTAGGTTGAAACATTTTTTTTTAAACCTTTACCTTTTTTTAAAAATTTCCACTTTGGCTCAAACTTTTTACTATTTCTCGAAGTTTTAACTTTTTTTTTGATAATTCCGACTTTTTTCAAATTTTTTTTAAGACTGCAACTTGTTGAAATATTTCAATTTTTTCAGGATTTTAATCTTTTTTGAAAATGTTTACCTTTCTTTCGAAGTTAAATATAGCTTCAAAATTTGAAGTTTTTTCGAAATTTCCATTTTTTTTTTCAAAACTTCGAATTTTTGTGATAACTTCGACATTTTTCCAAAATTTGCCCGTTCCGGAAATTTTTTAATTTTGCTGAAGAATCTAATTTTCTAAATTATCAATTTTTAAATA
>CM053337.1:13804045-13814441 GCA_028583605.1 Dastarcus helophoroides | reverse complement strand
GAATCCTTTAAAAATTACCAGGGGCGGCCTTTGCGGGTGGCGAGCAGGGCAACCGCCCGGGGCCTCGCTCTTGCAGAGGTCTCGCGCACTCACGCAATAGTACGAATTCTAATGTTCATTTAAATTTCGCGCCTTAAAAAACTCGACTCGCTGCTCTCTTGCGCTGATATCTGTCTCATCAATTACCTTCTCTTTCACATTGATGAAATTTCGTATCAGTGCCACAAGCGCTACCAACTGCAAAGGCTGAACAAAACCTGATAGTACTCCATTTTCTTCGTGTTTACGATTCGGGGAATCCCTTGTATCATTTAACATGTCAACTGTCGTCGGGTTATGCTTTTATATTAAAGCAATCAAGGGCGTACCGAGGCGGGGGTGTTGGGGGTGTGACACCCCCTTAAACTTTCGTGCCGAGTCGGGATTTTCGTCTGAGTCGGTTTTTTTGTACCAAAGTCGGCATATTTCAGAAATTCTTCTGTTAGGTCGACTGGTCGGCAAAAAAATGACTCACCCTCCCAAAAGTATCAGGCTCGGTACGCCCCTGGTCATCATTTCTAAATCTCTGATTCTTTCACGCACCTTAATTGAACATAATTAATAATTTGTTATCTTTGCGTTTATTCATTTTTCTTATATATATATATATATAATCAAATCCCTTATACCGTAAGGTGTCGGGATTGGTATTCTCTATTTTATTCACAAAATTTTTTCCATTCCTTTTTGTTTAGCGCTAAAATTTTTGCTTCGTTTAGGTTTAATTGTCTCTTTCTGATTAATTTATCAATGATGTCATCCCATCTTTCTTTAGGTCTGCCTCTACGTCTCCGGTCCGATGTTCTTGCTTCCCATATTTTCTTTACTTGCATGTTATCTTTCATCCTTTGTATATGTCCCCACCAACCTAATTGTTTTTCTTCGACAATTTCTAATACAGGCTTAGCATCCAGTTCTTCCCTCACTTTTTGATTTCTTATTCGATCTCTTCTACTTATTCCCTTTATCGCTCTTAAGAACTTCATCTCGACTGCTTGTATCCGGCTTTTCATTCTCTCCGTCAAAACCCAGGTTTCACTTCCAAATAGTAGTATCGGCTGGAAGATAGTCTTGTATACCAACATTTTCGTATTTTTGGATATTTCTTTCTTCTTGACTATGGTTGCACACATACTGTAATATGCTTTAAGTGCTTTCTCTATTCGTTCATTGATGTCCCTATCCTGATTTCCTTTATTATCTATTATTACTCCTAAATATTTGAATTCCTTGACCTGCTGTATATCCTTATTTTCCAATCGTATATTTATTTTTTTATTTTCATCTTCTGTTATCGCCATTACTTTTGTTTTATTGACATTTATTTTCATTTGCTTAGATTCTAGAGCATCTTTCCATATTTCTAAGTTAGTTTGTAGGTCTTCGGGTGAATTGGCCACTATTACTATATCATCTGCAAATGCACATTCTTTTATACAGACTTTTTGTAGATTATAGTATCCTACTTGTAGGCCTGTTGTTTTCGTACATGTTTGTTTGAGTATGTCATCTATCAGGATAATGAATAGTAATGGGCTAAGTACTCCTCCCTGTCGTAAACCATCTCTTGTGTAGAAAGTAGAAGACTGCATATTTCGCGTTCTGACGTAATTTGCATTTTCCTCATATATGCTTTTTATTCCAGCAATTAATTTTCGGCCTGACTCCTCGTTGTTCCAAACTTATCCATATTTCTTTTCTGGGTGCTCTGTCGAAAGCCTTTTCAAGATCAATGAACGCTAGATATGCCACTCTCCGTTGTCTTAATATTTTATCCGTAAGTTGTTTCATCGTGAATATATGGTCCTGTATACTATGGCCTCTTCTAAATCCACTTTGGGATACACTTAATTGCGTTTCTATGACTAAACGGAGCCTGTTTGCTAACACCCTTTCATATATCTTTGCTACCGTGCTCAATAAAGTTATACCTCGATAATTTTGGCATTGTTTTCTATCTCCCTTTTTATATATGGGCATAATAACACCTATTCCCCAATCTTTAGGTATGTTTCCTTTTATCCATGCCTTATTACAAATGTTGTACAAGAGTTTTACACCTTTCTTCCCCATGTGTTTAATCATATCTGGTGTTATTCCATCATGTCCGGGTGCTTTTCCACATTTTGTTGCCTTGATTGCTTCTTCAACTTCCTCTATCGTAAGTACTTCATTTTCTTCATCTGCTATTGTGTCATTTGTTGTTACTTCTTTGCCTTCTTGTGTCTCTGTTTCCAGTGGATTTAATAGTTCGTAAGAGTATTCTTTCCATCTGTTCATAATTAAATTCTCATCTTTTAGCAACGCGCCTTCTTTGCTTGTTATAGTCGTCAATTTCTTTTCTTTTCCTTTTCTTATTGTCTTCACTGCTTTATAAAATAGCTTGCGATCTCCTTTATTTGTCTCCTCCATTTTTTTCCCAAAACATTCCCATGCCTTCTGTTTAGCTTCCAAAACCATATTTTTTACTTTGGTTCTTCTCTCCTTATACAAAGTGTATTTTTGTGCGGTGTTATTATTTAAGTACTCTTTCCACGCTTGTTTTTTTAATTTAACTTCTTTTTTGATTTCATCGTTCCACCAGGCAGTTAACTTTTTATTGGCGTTGGTTGTAATCGTGCCACATGCTTGTTTAGCTGCTTCTATTACTACCTCCTTAAATATTTGCCATATGTCTTCAATATCTTTTTGTTCAATCTCCTTTTCTATATTACTTATTTTTTCCTCAAGAATTTGGTGATAACTGTTTGCTATATCTTTTTCTCTTAATCTGTATATTTTAATATTTTCTTTTTTTACTGGTGCAGTTTCGTGTCGTTCGTTGTCACTCCTACACTTCTAACTTTTTCCTAATTTTTGCTACAACCAGGTAATGATCACTAAATATTTCCGCACTTCTTTTGACTCTTACATCCGTGATCGATTTCCTATTATTTCTTTGCACAAGTACGTAGTCAATTATGGATCTTTCTTTTCTGTTTTCCGCTATTCTTGTAAATTTATGTATATCCTGGTGTTCATAAAACGTATTTGTTATTATGAGATCGTTCAATATGCAATATTCTATCATTCTTAACCCATTGTTGTTTATTTTTGTTTCCCCACAGTTTCCAATCACATTTACATTTCTATTCTCTCTTTTACCCACCCTACTGTTAAAATCTCCCTATTACGATAATTTTACCTTTAACTGTCTCTGTGGCCAATGTTAGTTCCTCCCAGAATTGATCTTTATTACTCGCTAAATCATCTTCATTTGGTCCATACACTATTATTATGCATATTCGTTCCCCATATATATCATCAAATTCTATTTTTAGTATTCTTTCAGAAATGCCTTCCCAATTTAGTATATTATCTACTAATCCTTTCTCTATTATGCACCCAACCCCTGCCGCAGCATGTTTATTTTGTTCTACTCCACTGTATATTAAAAGGTGTCCATTTTCTAGCACTAGTTCCCCTTGCCCCTTCTTCTTCGTTTCTGTTATTGTTAATATTTGTATCCCTGTCATTTCAAATTCTTCTATTAGTTCATCCTCTTTTCCCCTTAGTCCTCTAACATTCCATGTTCCCACTTTCCAAATTTCTTTTCCTGTTTTTTCCTTTTTATTTATTTTTTCTATTGTTGTGTTTTTATGTGTTTTCGTATCCATTTTCATTGCCTTGTTCGTCATCATACTATTTACCTCTTTAGATTTATTGCTCAGTTTTTTGAATTTGTATTTTCTAATTTTTCCTTGATTTTGTTCCATTTCCAAGTTTCTCCATCAACTATTATCTTGTTATATCCCATTTTGATATTCTTACCCATGCGTTTCTCCTCTTCTGCTTTATTTTTTAGTTGTCTCTGCTTCTCCCTTTCTTTATGCGTCAAGTCTTCATTTTTCTTAATTTTCAATAAACAATTTTAAAAGTCTAAATTTATTTATTAACATTGAATTTCTCGTCAAGCATAATCATTAAAACTTATGGCCTTAGGCAGAATTTCGTTCAGGGAGGGGGAAGAATCATTTTAAAAAATTGATAAAAAAAAAGAAAATCGGAAAACGTTTCGGTTGAGTCTATGAATATTTTCATTTAAATACATAAACTGAGGAATGGAATTTTCAGATTTACTTTAAAAATGGAAATAGAGCCGTACTTTGCGAAAACATTTAGAAAATTAAATCTAAAATAAAAATCGAACCTTTCGGAAAACTTCCAAAGATAACGATTTTTGAAAATCGAAATGTCAATAAAAATGTTGAAATATCTAGAAAAAAGTAAACATTTTAAAGAGAAAGTTTAATTTTGGGGGAGACGAATTTCGAAGAAAAAACGAATTTTGGGAAAAAGTTGGAATGTTTAGTAAATTGCGTTTAAAATAAAATCCTAACATTTCGAAAAATCTCAACAAAAAATGTTGACAATTCGAAAAAAATAGATTTTTAAAGTTGTTTTTAAAGTTTTGTAAAAAAAAAGACGTAATTTTCAGAAAAAGTTGGAACTTTGAGAAAAATTTGTCACTGTAAGTGGAGATTTCCAGAAGCATAACCTATTTGAAGTACGAGTTAAAATTTCCGGAATAACACAAATTTTGAGAAACGTGAAATTTTCGGAAGTTTAAAAAAATTCAGAAAAAAACGAATATTAAAAAATAAAAGCTCAATTTTGAGGAAAAAAGTAGAATAAAGTTGTAATTTTGAAAACGACGAATTTTGAGAAGGGACCTTAATTTGGGTAAGGATTTTTTAGAAAATTGGAAAAACCCAACCTTGTGGAAGACCTCGAAAAATGTTGAAAATTTTAAAAATGCCACAATATTTTTAAAGATCAAATGTTGTGAAAAAATTCGCAATTTCCAAAAACACTTTTTTCGAAATTTTCACTTTTTTATTCTAACTTTGATATAATATTTAAATTTCCATAAAGAAATTGAATGTACAAGAAATTTCTTTCGTCGAAATTACCCAAAAATATGTTTCTCAATATTTTTAATTTTCAATAATGTGCCGATCTAATTTAGAGAAAACAAGACGAATTTCGAGAGAATTAAAATCCAAAAACACTTTTTTCGAAATTTTCACTTTTTCATTCTAATTTTGATATAATATTTAAATTTCCATAAAGAAATTGAATGTACAAGAAATTTCTTTGTCGAAATTACCCAAAAATATGTTTCTCAATATTTTTAATTTTCAATAATGTGCCGATCTAATTTAGAGAAAACAAGACGAATTTCGAGAGAATTAAAATCCAAAAACACTTTTTTCGAAATTTTCACTTTTTCATTCTAATTTTGATATAATATTTAAATTTCCATAAAGAAATTGAATGTACAAGAAATTTCTTTCTCGAAATTACCCAAAAATATGTTTCTCAATATTTTTAATTTTCAATAATGTGTCGATCTAATTTAGAGAAAACAAGACGAATTTCGAGAGAATTAAAATTTAAAGAAAAAGCCAATTTCGCGTGAAAAAGTCCAGAAAATTTCAGAAACTAAAACATCGCATTTTGAAATAAAAGACAAAATTTACAAAATGAGGCGAAATGTGAAGTCAAAATTTATGGAGACATTAAAAAAAGATAAAATTAAAAAAAAAAGACAAATATTCAGAATAGTGCTAGAGCTGTGATAGAAAAAATGATTTCCCAAAGAAGAGTCCAAAAAAATTGAGAATAAAGTCGAAATTTCGAAAACAAAAAAGAATTTAATCTAATTTTAAGAGAAAAACTTAAAATTTTTAGCAAAGCTGAATATCGAATGATATAAAAATATCTAGAAAAAGGCAAATTTTAAGAAACCAAACCTATCAAAAATGTCTGAAAAATCAAAATCCAAACGATCAACATTTTCAGAAAAACCTGATGTTAATAAAAATAAAGAAATTTAAAAAAAACGAAATTCTGAAAAACAGTCGACATTTCTTAGTTTTTCTAGAAATGTCGACTGTTTTTCAGAATTTCGTTTTTTTTTTAAATTAAATAAAGCATCAAATTTCGAATATTTTCCAGAAAAAATTCAAACTGTAATTCAAAATACAATTTTGAGAATAGCCGTTTATGAAAAAAGGAATCTTGAAAAAGCCGTTTATGAAAAAAGGAATCTTGAAAGAAGTCAAAATTTTAAGAAAGATACGAATTACCAGGAAAAATATTTAGATTTCCGGGAACGTATAGGATGGGATTTTAGGATAAATTTCAAATATGCGAAAAAAAAGCGGATTTTGAGAAGAATATCCAAGTTTAGATTTTTTAAATTCGTTTTTTTTTCTGGAAATTTCAATTTTTTGCCTTGAAAAACAAAAAAAAGGTCGAAATTTTGACAAAAAAGTCGAAATTTACTAAATACTCGAAATTTTTTAGAGAGAGTCAAATTTTGTCGAAATTTTGGAAAAATGACAAATTTTGAGAAAAATGTAATTTCTCAAATTTTCTCTTGACTCACTTGAATCAGAGGGAGACATACGTCCTGATCTGCCCCACCCTAAGTCAGGAAATGTCCAATATTGAGATAAACGTCGAAATTTTGAGAAACAAGTTGTATTTCGGTTATAAATCATCCCATGGAAAATTTTTTCGATCAAATTTTGAGGACAAAAGTAAATATTGGTAAACAAGTCACAATTTTTAGAAAATCAAAATTTAAAAAAGGCCGAAGTTTCCGAAAAAAACTTTTTTAAAGAAATGGTAGAATTTCGAAAAATAGAACAACGAATTTTGAGATAAAAATTCGAAATTTCGACTAAAGTCGGAGTCTGATTAAAGAAATAGAATTTTAAGAATAGATTTGAAATTTCGGAAGAAATTTATGAAAAAAGACGAATTTTGAGGACATAAGTGGAAATTTTGAGAAAATGTCAAGGAGAAATTTTGTCGAATGGAATTTTTTTAGAGAAAGTCTTCTCAATTAAATATAAATGTTTGTTTAACTGCATGAGCTAGGGGGGCAAGCTACCCTGCCCTATTTTAGCTGCGTTAAAACCAATTCCACAAAGACAAGGGCCTCGTCCGGAGCCTCGCAACGGCTAAGGCCGCCCCTGAAAATTACATTACTGGTACTCTTTTGTGTAAACATAGATACTAGATACTAACAACTTTTAATCTGTCGAGATAAACGATCCCTATTGTAATAACACTTTCGAATCTATTTTTATATTGGCGTTATCTTTGGCAGATTCCGCTGTACAATTCGAGCTAATCGATCATGAAATCGTCCAAATAAACTTCTATGCAAACATTTACATTTAAAGTACAATTTTTTCTTATTAAAGTACCATTTACGAATCCTGTTTTTTAATAACAAGTTTTCGTTTTGATTGTATCAGATGTTTTTAGAGAGCTTTGGTAGTGAGTTCATTTCCAACATTGGAACAAATTGTTTTTAAAGTATTTCTTTGTTGTTTTAGATATGAGAGGAATAAATTTATTTCTTTCGGTTTATTTACTTGGCCACGTCAGGTGAGTATAACTTTTTTTTGGTCTTTTTTAATTCCTAGACTTATTCCCTGTAACAGTTTATTGGATTTATTATCTTAGGCAACTATTTATTGATTAAAATGAAAATGTTGATTACCTAATTGACATTTCCAACCCTTACTTCGTTGAATTCTTTAATATTCATAACTATTAAACTTTATTAACGATAAAAATGCAACAAAATTTAAAAATTCCACAAAGTTTCGATAAATATTTGCTAACACCGGACCAGGTTTCGCATTACCTAATGGCAGATTGTATATTTGTGTGGATCCATTTGACTTTTCTTCAACTTTCCTCACTTCCTTTTGTAATTCAAATCTAAATCTAGACCCCAGACTCTTGATAAAGTCTGGGATGCTTCCCGGAGCTAAATGACCAATGATACTTAAATCTTCAATCAAATTTGGCCCCAGAGTCAGCCTTTGATATAACTTTATCGTTTTTTAACTTTTTCAGTTGCCTAGAGTCGGTTTGGAGATGGGAGTGCCAACAAGGACTTTGCCAAAAGCTACCCATAACTAACGATACGCAACAAACACCCTTGAGTTTGGCGACATGTCGTCTCTTTTGCTCGGAAGACGCCGGAATTTGGCCAAAACCAACCGGAAGTGTCTATCTAGGGAATTTCGCCGTGCCAGTGAATCCGGACGCGATCGATATAATCCAACCAGAAGGCAAAAGCCCATCTGTTGGTTTACTCAAAGCAGCAGCCGCTCTATTCAAGGGGGATGTTATTGAAAAAGTACCCAAGACGGAGGGACGGCGGATAACTAACTTGGGGAACGAACTGAAGGTTTTTATGAATATAGAGGATCGCCTAACTGACACACTGACTTTGGACACTGATGAAAGTTACTCGTTAATTGTGGAGGAAACCGATGGGGTAAATGTGAATATAACAGCTAAGAATTTCTTCGGTGGCCGTCACGCTTTAGAAACACTCGGACAACTCATCGTATACGACGATGTTAACCACAATTTGATGATACCAAGAGACATCAACATAACAGATAAACCGGCGTATCCATACAGAGGGATTCTACTCGACACAGCTAGAAATTTCATAACTAAGGAACACATCAAACGAACTATTAATGGAATTCGAGCGTCAAAACTCAACACGTTGCATTGGCACATGGTCGACAGCCAAAGTTTTCCATACGTCTCAAAATCCCATCCCGAATTAGCACAGTATGGGGCATACTTCCCTTCACAAAACTTATTCGTCGAAAGACGTCGCCGAAATCGTTGAATACGCCAAAGTTAGGGGAGTGAGGGTATTACCGGAATTCGACGCCCCGGCGCACGTTGGCGAAGGCTGGCAAAATACGGATTTCTTGGTTTGTTTCAAGAATCAACCCTGGTCGAGCTTCTGCGTTGAACCGCCCTGCGGCCAATTCAATCCCACGAAGTCTGGCCTGTATGACGTCCTGGAAGGTAATCATGATTTAGTCTTTGATTTAAACTAGAATAGACGATACAAACGGTAGTCAGTTGTGTAGTAAACGACAGTCGCTGCTGCAAGCAGGCCCATCTGACATCCTGGAAGGTAATCATGATTTAGTCTTTGATTTAAACTAGAATAGACGATACAAACGGTAGTCAGTTGTGTAGTAAACGACAGTCGCTGCTGCAAGCATGCCCATATGACATCCTGGAAGGTAATCATGATTTAGTCTTTGATTTAAACTAGAATAGACGATCAAACGGTAGTCAGTAGCGTAGTAAACGACAGTTACTGCTGCAAGCATACCCATATGACATCCTGGAAGGTAATCATGATTTGATCTTTGATTTTAACTAAATTGGTAGACGATATAGTAAACGATAGTCAGTAGTGTAGTCAGTTATTGCTGCAAGCAAGCCTGCATGACGCCCTGAAAGTTAATCATGATTTGATTTGAACTAGAATAGGTGATCGGTAGTATAGTAAATGATATTCACGTTTCAATTTCCTCGCTAACAGATCTCTTCAGATCGTCGTCGATGGCATCTCATCCGAGACATTTGCGACTACCGCATGGGTGCCTCAGCGGTCTGTTCTGTCTCCTACTCTATTTGTGTTACACATAAACGGTCTCTTAGCTTTAAATTCCAATCCTATATACAGCTACGCAGATGATAGTAACCTTGTGTCATCTTTTTCCTCCGACAAACCATTATCTATCGATACTTCAGATCGACCAAGGGAACAACAGATGCAGACGATTAATCGAGATCTCGAGATTATTCTGGAATGGGGTAAGAACAATTTGGTCGACTTCAACGCTTCAAAAACTCAGGCGCCGCGGTTTTCTCTAAGAAAACATCGAGGGATAATGCAACAAACATACCAATGGACGGTAAAATCCTTCCGATGGGATCTACTCTATCGATCCTAGGAGTGAATGCGAGCACTAATTTCTCTTGGGACGATCATGTGCGCGCTCCATTGACAAATCCGCCTCTCAAAAGCTAGACTTTCTTTTTAGAGCTAAAAAGTACTTTACATCTCATCAGCTACTCACACTATACAAAGCTCAAGTTAGGGTAACATTAGGATACTGTTCTCATGTTTGGCCATGTTCATCCCCAAAGCACACTTTAGCTCTCTTGGATTCAATTCAAAGAGCGATTCGCCTAATTGATGACGAGAGTCTGACCGATTCTCTCGAAACACTAGAGCACAGGCGTATGGTTGGTGACTTGTCTCTTTTCTACAAGTACTATCATGGAAGATGCTCGCAGGAACTAATAAAATTGATCCCCGCAAGGACAAGATTCTTGAAGCGTACTAAACAGTCAGAGATAGCAAATTCCTGTGCTGTCCAGCTTGACACAGTGAGGACTTCTGTCTACGGAGACTCTTTTTTCTATAGAACTTCCAAGTTATGAAACTTGTTACCGAAAG